>CAOLHI010006059.1:0-43553 GCA_948474755.1 Ctenosaura bakeri | reverse complement strand
GTCATTTTATTAATAAATTCTTGTAACTTTATCCACTTATCCTTAATTTGATGTCTTTGAGATAATGGGGGAAATAAACATTTATTAACAGCAACAGGAGTGAATGCTGTTTGATAACCAGAACAAGAGTGATATTGGGTTGGTGATCAATGCCATAGATTTTAACACGAAGCTTAGTGGAGATTAATATACCAAGGCCTCCTTTAGGGCGGCCTCCTCTAACACTAGGATCTGCTTTCAGGAGGTATGTTTCATAACCATTTAAATTTAAACTGTCACATTCCCGTGTCTCTTGGAGAAAAAGAATATCATAGCTTCCAATAAAATTGCAGAAGGAATGGTCTACAATTTTGCTACGCCAGCCTGCAATATTCCAGGACAGGAGTGACAGCTGACCAGCCTGGCAGATCTGACGTGATGATTTCAGTCAGTCAGAAATATGAAGTTTGGAGAGCTTTCCTGCCTAACAAGGCCTTCTATTTGCCCCATAGAACACAAATTCAATTTGCTACCAGTATGATTTGGGGCATTTGCCCCTTGATTGTCTACTGTGTTCTTTGAGGGAGCACTAGGCTTTCTTTGAATGTGATCATTTTGCTTGGGCCATCCTGTAGTCTCATCCTCTCCTGCATCCAAAACAATGGCATCCAAAGAAGTATTTAATCTACTCACATTGGAGACTAATGGCTTAATGATATTACATAAAGAAGGTCTCATGATGGCTGTTTTTTGGGGGGAACCTTGTTCTCATTCTTTAAGTTCTCTCAATTTAAGCCATGCAGCCGTTGTGACTATATTTGCCTCTACAGAAGGTAATTTGGAGGCATAATCCTCAGAAATGCTTTTCATTTCATGCTCGTGGAAGAAAGGATTCATTTGTACAGTAACCTGATGACACTGTGTGGTTGGCTTCTCGTCCCATGAACGCAACTCATGATGCTTAGTCTACTGAGCTGCATTTGAAGCCTGACATGCTACACATTGCTTGCAAAGATCCTCCTGCCCCTTCATCATACCTAACAAGTGAGAATGTGAAAGATCAAGACGGGACACTATTTCCATCTGGGCCTCGTGCAGTAAAGCATAAAACGATTGCAGTAAGCTCTTTTCAGTGTTATCAAAAGGACCATTCTCCAAATTTATTAAGGATGAAGATCTGTGAGTCTCACAGCTGGCATGTTCCTTAGGCTCTAGATTATACAAATTTCTCACTTGGTTATCAGTGCAGAATAAATCCTGGTGTGCTGCGTCACCTTCATGGCTTTTAGGGGGTGCTACTACGTATGAAATTAATGAAGCTGGTGGTGCCATGTTTTCAAAAAATCTTGAGACTGATAGGCCGCTCTTCTTCAAGTATGTTCAAACATCATCTTAGCAAGACTCCATTCTCGGAATGTAACTACTGCCCTGGCATGTAAGCCATCAAAATATAAATACTCCACATGCTCTAAGTCTGAGATGTTCAAGACACCAACAATAGATGCCCTTAAAATAATCCAGAGGTGGGCTTTACGCTCCTCTTGTGTCAAAATTCCCCGTGGCTTGGGGTAGTTTGACAAAACCAACTTATTTTGGATTAGGACCAAATTCCAAGTCCCATCAGAGGAAATTATCTCTTGGGTTAATCTAGTGTTGGCTCCTAACAGAACATGAGACCAAGGATCCTGAATTTGCAAATCTAATGTGGAAGTCTGATTTAAAAACTCCAGCTGAGTGGCAAGGCAGGGTTTAGAGGACTCACACTCTATTTCCTTCTTAGGTGTTGACTTAGCAGAGTTCTGCCTGGGCTCCACAACTGAGTTTTTGTCGAGTAAATTGAGGAGCTTTCTGAAGTTCATTTTTTTATATTGCATTGTCCTAAGATTTTTAAAATTTTTACTTTTCTTTGTCAATATCACCTTTCTTCTGCATTGATTTATCTTGCAAGCTTTATGAGTCTGTTTAGTAGATCTGCTCTTCCTGCTACTGTTCTTTTCTGTTCTGATGGCTTCTTTATTTAATTTTATCATGGCAGTTTTGCAAATTTCTGCCAAAATGATTATAATTTTATTGCAGTCGGCTAAAAAAGTTTTTATATTTCCAATATCCTCAGTTAACAATATAAGCCATTTTGCAATTAATATGGTCTCCTCGTTTTCCTCAGAGGGCACACAAAAAGAATCATTTGTGGTTGCATTAGCATTTTTTGAAGAAAACTCTGAAATTTGCTTTAACATTAAATCCTCCACAAGAGTTAATTTGTGGGCTGCTGGGCTCTTCACAATAGACCGTTCTGCAGCTGGGTCGAGCTGGGCATCTTTCCTATGACCTCCATTTTTATCACAATTAGGCTTATCAAAACTGATATTAGTATCTGGGAACTGCTGTTACTCTGCTGCCTCCTCATCTTTCTTGTCCATATAAAACTGAGTTATTTTTGTCTGAGCCTTCGCTTTCTTCAAGGGAGGATTTGTAACAAACGGGGTAAGGCCATGAGTTTTATAGCCACTCCGGGTCATCACCATGCTCTAGTTTCTCCTTAAGTTTTCTTACTTACTTAATCCTTTGTTTTGTTTCGTTTCCACTTGTAATTGTAGACTGTGACTTCCTTAAATGACGCACAGAAAAGAAGAAAAGAAGGGAGGGGAAAATACACCAATGTTACAGGAAACACATAAAAAGAATAAGGTTATTATTGTTTAATTATAAGAATTGGGAAATACAGCTTGAATCAAGAAGAAGTTCCAATAAAGCAAAAGGTATTGCAATAATGATCAAAGATGAAATAAATTTCCAAGTGGGAAAAGTGTGGCCAGATATATATGTATATGTTAAAGGGAAATTAAAGAATATCAAACTACCCTAGCTTGTACATAATTACCCAAGATTTCTTAGCAGTGATGTCTAAAAACTTATTTAAAACCATAGCAGCAAGTTTTCAGAGAGAGAAATTAGTTCACTCTCATGAATTGTTTCATTGTCACTGACTTGTGTTTCAATAATGCAAGTTTTGAACATAATGAGCCTGAGAACAAATTTTCACATTCCTTTCCCATTTGTTGTAGTGTCTTCAAGTCATTTCCTACTTATGTAAACCCTAAGGTGACTGCATTGAGGGGTTTTCTTGGCAGTATTTGTTCGAGGAGGGGGAGTTACCACTGTCTTCCTCTGAGAGTATGATTTCCTCAAGGTCTTCCACTCAGTTTCCATGTCTGACTGGCAATTTGGACCACAATTCAACCTCTCCATCACACTGGCTCTTTTCCTGTATTGCTTTGGTCTGAATCTGAGCACCAGTAGTGACCAAACCAGAAAAGCTCATCTCCTCAGCCCTGTATTGCGAGCTGCTAAGTGAGTGTTGCAGGCAGGTGAATGTTGCAGGTTTATGGAGGTTTATTGAACTGGGGATGGGTTGCCATAAATGGCTTTTGGACTGTGCTCTGCTTACTGGATCACAGATTATAAAAATCTAATCTAAAATCACCAGAAGTGTGTTTGTTAAAAGTTCACATGATCAGAGTAGGTTTCTTCCATTTGTCCTTGGTCTAGTAAGGATCCAGACAGAAAGGGGAAAATGTATGGTGGCAGAAGTCAACTTCATTCCTCAGGATGATGTCCCAGTCCTAACACCCTCTCTCCCAACAGCTACTTTAATAATAATAAAAAAGACTGGCAGATAGCCATTATAAGTTTTTAGATCATGTCTAATTTGACCCTTACAAACAAGAAAGCAGAGCCTTCAGTGGCCTTGCCAATGTATTCTAAGACAAGGCTGTGGAAAATATGGTCTGCTAGCCTGGCATATATCCAGTTTTTGGAAATCGCTTTTTTAAAAAAAATCAAAGTACTCTCTCTAGGGCATGGGGCAATTTTCCCAAGATTTGGAGAGCCTCTGGCTGTTCTGTGCCTAGCAGGACTTGTTTCACTCACTTACTGCTTCAGGAAAAGGTCTATCCTGGGCCTAATCTAGATGAGGTAGACGACAACATGGCAGAATTCCTCCCACCCCTGTACTTTCCTCTAGAAGGTGGAGGGGAAATTTTCTGCTTAAAAGATTTTATAAAAATGGGTCACAGTGGTGGTCTTCTAAGATCCAGGCAGGGGATTCAGACTTCTAATAGTTGCACACCACTATGTTAAGAGATATAAATGGCAAAATGTCTTTCTGCTAATACAATGCCAACAGATTCTCTAAAAACAAAGATCTTGCTGCACCCCAAAGAGCAGCATGTTTATTATGCCATATGCATTCATGGACTACTTCCCCAGATGCATGAAGTAATATCTTATAATATGCACATAAGGTGTATGTACGGTATACACATGGCAAGAGTAGGGTGTGTCAATGCTGACATCTCAGAAAATTAAAAGTAGAAACTACAGTCAGTGATGAGTACTTTATCAAGAGTTACTCTTCACAAAACAGTTGCTCAGTGATAAACTAGGCATCCTTTGTATGAACGTTATTTTAACATTCTTGTAAATTTTGTCTTAGATTTTTTCTTCAGACATTCTGGAGAAACAAAGAAATGTTAATTGTGTTTCCTGTCCCAGTGCTTCCAGGCTTTCTTAGACTTTACAAATCACAGAGCTAT
Source organism: Ctenosaura bakeri (assembly GCA_948474755.1). Taxonomy (NCBI): domain Eukaryota; kingdom Metazoa; phylum Chordata; class Lepidosauria; order Squamata; family Iguanidae; genus Ctenosaura; species Ctenosaura bakeri. Next base: position 38,979 of record CAOLHI010006059.1, on the reverse strand, counting down.
ATAATAAAGCTTCCAAACTGTTAAATAGCAAATGTTTTAACTCTGCATTCTTTTCTGTATGGAACTCTCACATCAATTCAAGCTGGAAGAAGTATTCAGAAATTTCCAAGGTCAACTTTTGTCCATTCCCCTTAGCTTTAGGTGTGGGGAAAGGGAAGTAGCTGCTGAGTTAAAACAATTGTGTTTCTCTTCATTTGTTCTTTCTGGAACCTGCAGATAAAGACACGATTATCAGGTCATCTCATAGCATTCTCCCTTTGGCCCAATATATTCTGTGCAAACATGCATGTGCGCGCAGGCACACACAGACACACAGAAAGAGTTTGAGAGAGAGAGAGAGAGAGATCAATTATGTGAGGATATGAAAGCAACATACAGCACACCAGTAGCTCACAGTGGTTTTTAAAGAGAGGTCTAGAACTAGAATATTCGTGTTAATATTTCATGCAAATATTTAAGCCTTACTGTGATAGTCACTCCACTGTTGAAAGGGGGAGGAGAATGCATGTAAACATGTCTCTGGTCAGCTCTGATCTGAACCAAAAGCCCCCAAGCACTCAAAGACATTAAACTGGGAGGCAACACTCTGATTAATGGCTTGGTCAGTGTCCTTTCTCTTTTGGTAAATTCCCTTTTGCTTCAAGTTCTAAATGTCTCCTGATAAACTGAAGTAAGAAAGGGTGCTCCTGTGTAAGTGTTCCCTCAGAGTAGGAGGTCAAGAAATTCAGGTGGGAGACAAGTGATCTCCATCATTTCCCAATCACTGCAACTGTCTTCTGCTCTTCTGTAAGTGGAATTAGCAGTTTTTCTGTGGAGGTGAAACCCCTACAATGCAAGGTAAAGAAATGTAATTTAGCTCACTTGGCATAGTTTGCCTGGTCTGATATGTATTATATTAAGTAGAGAACAGCAGGGCTATTTTTCACTCAAGAACAGCCCAAGTCTCAGGATTTGGAAGAAAAAAAATGGGATGAACATGCGAGTATTATTTGAAGAAATGCAATGAAATTGTGACTGCAAGAGTCTCACATTTCCTTTCTTATTTATATTAAATATGATTAATCCTGGAGCCATTCCATAATAGCTCAAATCTCCTTTGCTTTGAAAGGAGACACTATCATTATTTCACAGGAAGGTAACTATTAACTCATCCTCCTCTTTGTACATGTCCAACGTTGCCTTTGCCATGGCTTGGAAAGAACTCTTTCACAAGCATTGAGGATTATTGCTCCTGGCCTTACATTTGCTTCTGGGTTTCACTCTTTGCTCATCACAATGAAACAATGAAAATTGAAGATAATGGGCAAAAGGGGGATTTCATTATCAGCTACACATGTTCTTCAGGATCTGCTACCTTCTAGCCATTCCTACTAGAGAGCCATTTTGTTGTATAAGCAAATACAAGTTGAATTATTATTTAGTTCTCAGTTTTCCCACACTAAACACTTTCCCATCATTGTAATGCAAGGTACATAGAATGTACCTGCTGGTTGGGCTTTTAAGAAATACAAATTGTGTAGCTCCTTCCTTAATAAAGTGCTAAGAGAAAATTCAATAGCCCTGGTGGCACAGTGATTAAATGCCAGTACTGCAGCCACAAGGTTGTGAGTTTGATCCTGCAGGGCTCCAGGTTGATTCAGCCTTCCATCCTTTCCTAGCTCGATAAAATGAGTACCCAGCTTGTTGAGGGCAATTAGCTAAACACATTGTAAACTGCTTAGGGAATGCTTTGCACTGTAAGTGATATAGAAATGTAACTGCTATTGCTATTCCTAACTGATTGTAGTAATTACTCATAGAAACTTAAATCATTTCTTAGGGCAGTTGCACATATTCAACAACAAACTTTGATCCTTAATGTAAATTCACTGCAATTTCCAAATACCGTTACCCAAAACATTCATTTATACAGATGGCTGGCAGCATAGTCCAGTGCATGTTTCCTTGATTTAGTAAATCTTAATTCCAGTTGGTTTGCATAGGACTGAAGACCAAATCAAGTAAAAACCAGGTTTTGCTGAATTTTGGGTGTGGATGGACAATAATTTTGTTTCAGTACATTTTTATAAAAATTTACCAAAATTCACATTTTTAATATAGATATATATATATATATCCAGGATAGAAAGAATGAGCTTGTAAAAACTGAATGTAGGGGAAGTGAAACTGACAAATCTAATCTAAACCATATCCACACTAGACTGTTATATTGCTATCATTCCACTTTCAACATCCTATGGAATCCTGGGATTTGCAGTTTTGGGAGGCGCCTCCCAAAACTGCAAACCCCAGGTTTCCACAGGATGTTGAAAGTGGAATGATAGTGCTATAACAGTCTAGTTGAGAAATGGCCCTAGTCAGGTGAGGGCAATTCTAAAAGTCTGTATTAGAGTTAACCATGTTAATATATTAACCATGTTAACATATTAACTGTGTTAGGTCTGGGCCTGCATTGACAGAGGGACACTTCATCTTTACCACCTGTCCTCTCAATGTTGGAATAGCTGTATCTGTAGGGTTTTCTGGAATAAAGGGGGAGAAATTCATTTCTCTTCATTTTGAAAGAGTGCCAGAATTCATACCTTTCACATTTGGAGCAGAAAGAAATTGAAATTTAAAAAAATTCAAATGTGAGGGGAAGCTGACAGATTTCTCCATTTCTAGTTTGAGTGGGTAAATTTTCTTTTTGGACAGTCAGGGAACACAAATGTTTAATATTTAAAATGTATTCTACCTTTGGTGGTAGGAGCAGCTGCAGATGTGCTGTTCCTTTGGATCTGCTGTCACCTCAGGACTTTGCATACTTGGAAGAACTTCAATCTGCTTTTTAATATGTGGATAAAACAAACTCTTATTAAGCTTTCTGAAAGTGCTGAAATGCTAATCATCAGCTACAATTCTAGGAAAATGCACATGCCATCTAAGAGGACTATACCCATATCCTACAGGCATGCAGTGTTCTCCCAAACACTGGTTACCCAAAGCTAATACATACACACACACGCGCGCACGGTGAATCCCCTATCCAAAAGGAAAATAATCTTGGAAAATAATTTTCTTCAATCAATTTTTTTTTTCATGTTCGATACCATCAGTAAAGTTGCTAAATTCTGTAAAAATACAGAGCCAGGGAATCAAAGAATGTGATTGTTACCATGCTGTACGCTCCTGTGATAATGGGGCTTCCCATTATCTAGACTTAGCTAAAGGGGGATACTTCCCTCTTCAGGTAAACCAAGGGTTAATGAGGTGTTGGGATTAGATTACATTTTAGTGTGGGTCAGCATCATAGGTCACAGGGTGAGAACTGACCAATCAAAAGGTAAGAGGTGAGCATCTTCGGGATGCTTCGAGATGCTTCCAAGGAGAAGTTATAAAACTTCTTAAGAGGCCATGTGGCCGAGAGAGATAACAAAGAGAGAACAACAAAGGAATCTCCTGGAGAGGGGATCTGTGCCAGTCGCGGGCTTGCAGGCCTAGACCTCGCCTCCTGGCTTCTTTCCTCTTAGAACATCTAAGCCTGAGAACCATCTGTGAGTACTAGACTAAAGTAGTTAGCCGCGTTAGGTTTTTCTGTTATTTTGGAGCTGGCTGATCTGAAGAATGTATCTGTGCTTTTATATCTGTTCTTTTTGTAACTACTTGTAACTAAGCATGCCTGGGAGGGGGGGGCTCCCATGTTTGTTATTGCCTTGTTCATTTGCATGCCTTTAATAAATACTTTCTGTAAAAAACCCTGTTTCTCTCCTTCCCACGCCAACGCTAGATAGAACTTCCTCATCCAGAAGGGGAGGGAAGGGGAGGGGAGGGGAGGGAAGATCCTTAAGATTAGGGATTGACATGTACTGGACAGCGTCCCACTGTGCTGTCCAAGGGTTCTGAATTCAGTGGGTGGTGGCAGCGAAGATTAATTAACAGCTAAAATTAATAACAGGCTGGAATCTACATTCCAGTATCACAGCTCCCACTCCATGATATGATGTCAAGATATGTAATTGGTTAGTGTTACTTGATGCTGCGCTGCTTCTTCTAATCTTGCCCTTTAAGATTAAGGTGTAGAGTGAGATGAGGCTAAGCAGCTGTATGTTAATTTTATGTGTTTGACTCAGGCACTTGTAGAGTAATAATTTACAGCTGCGTAGAGTGTATATAAGCAGTTTGGAGAAACTGCTCTTTCCCTCTCTTTCCTTGTGTCTCCTTGCTGTGTTGGTTTGTATATTGCTCTGCTGTTTTTACTGTTTGACTTTATCATGTTTTGCTAAATGCCTTAACTTGTTATCTGCAATAAACCTTTTGTACTTTTTCTTTATTGCAGTTTGAAGTGGCTGTTTTTCCTCTAGGCTGTAGTTTTATTGCCAGAGGTTTTTTGGAGGTCCTTGTTTGTTTAAACAAGTACCCCAGATATAAGGCTCGCTATAGGCACGCAGCCGACATATGATTAGCAATAAACATAATTTAATTGGCATAAAATATAAATCATACACTGTTATATCAGAAAAGCCATGCAGGCAAAGAGGACTGGCTGAACACTTGCAAAAGTAGGTCAGACAGGACCTCAGGGCATAGCCAGGTGATGGTTCAAGGGATCAGTCAGGAAGCTGGGGTGCTAATGAGTTTGCAATAATCCTCTCAATGACTCAACCTTCCAACACAATAGCACAGAAAAGTGATTCAATACAGCAATTGATTATCATCCACCTGTTCCCTCTTCCTTCTGAAACTCTCCTTTATTTTCTCATCTGAACAGACATTAAGAAGCTGTCACAATTACCATCAATGCTTTGTCACCTAATGCTAAGGCTATTAGTGTCAGGATAGCCTCCATAAATATTGTAGAATGCTACTGAAAACCATTAGGTAAACAACCTTGCCTGGCACTAGGATTGGAATGTAGAGATAAGACTGCCTGTTTCCCACGGCTCCAGAAGAGGGAGGGGATTTGGGGGAATTCTCTTGATAATGCTCAGCTTCGATTCTCTTTAGTTTCCTGCACTAGAGTCTTTACAGTGTATTAAATCACGAAAATAAAACATTCAATTTTTACTATTCCTCGTGTGTGGATTCGTGTTCCTGACAGAGTGCAGGAAACTCTAAACTACTTCAAGCACCTGAAGTTTCAACATGTTTCAATCATCCTCCCAAGACCCAGAACAAACAGATACAGGCACCACTGGATGAGCTGAGGAACCTGAAATCACCAAAGAAAATCCTGTGGCCACTCCTGATGTCAAAGCCAAAGTTCTCTCTGCAAATCCAAGAGATTCACCCAATTCTGGCCAGACTTGGGCTTGGGGCGACTGAATGGATACCATGAGATGAGAACGTCATTGCACTACCAGGTGGGACACCTTTATTGGCAAAGCCTCTCTGCTTGCGCAGCTGGTGGCTAAAGAAGTAGTGGAGGAGCTTTGCCTAGAAGTGGCTAGAATGAGAGGTGAGATGGCTGACTGGCATAGTCTAAAACCCTGGTCAGGATGACCCTCACTCCCTGCAACGTCCCCATAGTGACCCCAGAGGCACCAAGCGACTCCCAAGCAGTGGTGGTGCAAGCTAGTCAGATACCTGCGCCAAATCCACCCGCGAATCCTCCCCTTCCAGTGCAGCCTTGACCTTTCAGAGAAATGAAAGCAACCTATAATGGAAAAGGATCGACTTTCAACTATTTCCTCAATGTTGTCTCTAACTACATGGCAGTATATGGAAATAGCTTTGCAGGTGATGTTGCTTGAGTTCAATACCTGGCTCAGTTATTGCAAGAGGAAGCTGCCGAATGGGTGGCCTCTCTTTTTGACGCCAGGGCTGAAGAAACAGCGCACCTGCAATTGTTCATGAACCATCTGAGAGAGAGATTCGAGGACCCTTTCCAATGAGACAAAGCCAGGTTTCAATTATGCAAACTGCAACAGGGAAAAGGGAGTGTGGCTGAATATGCACAAGAGTTCAGGAGACTTGCAGCTAAAGTCCCTGAATGGAATGATGAAATCCTTAAACATTTTTTTCCAAGATGGCCTAAACCCCTCAATTTTGGATAGGTGCCTTTCACAAGGGAACCCCCACCAGCCTTCGCAGATGAATGAGACTTGCTGGAGAGGCAGAAAGCTTACCTGAAAGTATGCAACTCACGCACTAGAGACAAGCACACGAATTGGCCCCCAAGCCCCCAAAGAAGCCCACTGGCCCTGAAGAAGAGGAGAGGAGAGGAGAGGAGAGAACTTGTTTCAACTGCAAGAAACGGGGCCATTTGGCTTCTGAATGCCCTGGGAAAAGAAATTGCTGACACAAAGAATGTTTCCTCCACTGCACCCCACAGCTCTGCCCCCTGCAGAGCGAAGACACTGAAGCAGCAAGGCAGATGGTCAAGGGATGAAATTTTCACCTGTGCCTGCAAAGATGAAGGAAGCACACACACACCCGCGCCAGATACAGATAGCAACGAAGGAGAGGACCCACGCTCCGTCAATGTAAGTACATTGAACACTTGTCATGTCTTTGTTTACAGTACAGTTGCAAGGGCAGGAAGGAGATTTCAGAACCTACAATGCACTAGTAGATTCGAAGTGTGCTACCAGCCTTTTACACCTCCAGGTGACTAAAGAACTGCAAGTGGAACTAGAACCCTTAAAGGAACTAGAACCCTTAAAAAACCCTTAGCTTTCTATAAATCTTACTCAAATGGATGGCTTTTCTATGGGTGGGGCAGCTTACACCACAGAACCAAACCTATATCTGTTAAAGTGGGTAAAATCCAGGGCACTCTCCACTTCCTGATCCCTAAGCAGATTGGATTCCATGTAGTGCTTGGGTATGACTGGCTCAAATGCCACAATCCCAAAATTGACTGGACCAAACGTAATATAAAATCCAGAAGGGGAAGCACTAGGACCCAGCAGAATCCCGCTCCAGCCTCACAGCCCAATGTGAAAGGCATGGGGCTGACTGAGGAAGAACTGCAAAAGATCCCCCAGGAGTGCTATGACCTGCAAAAAGTCTTTGAAGTTTACGAAGTTGATAAACTACCTCCACACAGAGACTATGACTGTAAACTGAACCTGATTGAGGGGGCAAGCTCCCTAAACCTAAAATTTTCCCTATGACCAAAAAGGAACTCATCATGCTCTGTGAGTTCCTCACTAAGAACCTGAAATGTGGATTTATTCACCCCTTCTCTTCCCCTACAGCTAGCCCAGTGTTTTTTTTGACAAAGATGGAGGGGAAGAGAGGCTGATTATTAATTTTAATGAAAAAAACTGTGCAGTCATTCATAATGCCTACCCTATACCTCTCACCTCGACAATCTTGTCTCAACTAGTAAAAGGGACCTATTTTACCAAGCTTGACATCAAAGAGGCTTTTCATAGAATCCACATTGCATCTGGCAGTGAATGGCTCACTGCCTTCTCAACACCCCTTGGTAATTTCGAATGGCCTGTCCTCCCTTTTGGCTTGCAAGCAGGGCCTGCTGTTTTTCAAATGGTCCTGAACTCAGTACTGCAAGACCTACTTTTCGATGGGGTGGTTGTTTACTTAGATGACATTCCACTCTATTCACAAATGCTCTCTGAACATGTACAACTTGTACATAATGTACTACAGAGACTTATTGACAATGAACTGTTTGTCAAACTATCAAAGTATGAATTTCACACTCAGACTTTCAATTACCTGGGATACAGAATCTGTGATCACACTCTAAACATGGACCCCTGAATGCCAAAATGCATTTGATGGACTAAAATTAATGTTCACTTCTAAACCATTATTCCTTTTCCCTGACATAGACAAGAAGTTCACTGTTCAAACAGATGCCTCTAATTTTGCAATGGAAGCTGTTCTCCTACAACATGACACAGAGGGCCGTTTGATGCCTTGCGGATTCATCTCACACAAGTTTTCCTCTGCTCAATGTAATTGGCCAACATGGGAAAATGAAGTGGCTGCTATACACTATGCCCTCTCAACATGAAGGCATTTGCTTGAGGGGGCCAGATTACCTTTTGAAGTTTGGAAGCCCTAAAAGCACCTCAAGAACTTAGTCCCAAACATGCAAGATCGGCTGAGTTTTTTCTCCATTTCAGATTCACCATCATTTTCAAACCAGGCAAATCTGATGCGACCAACTCTCCTAAACTTCAGTCCCTGCTTCTACCTGATTCACTTGGACTGGGAGCTACAACATGTGCACAAGCCAAAATCAGGCCTTCTATTTCACAAACACTCGACACTGACTTTCTAAATTCATTGAAAACAGCCTACGCTTCGGACAACTGGCTGAAAGCCCACCCTGACTCAGTCACTTGGAATGATGGACTAGCTTTCATTGAACTTAAACTCTATGTTCCTACACCCTGCAGAAAAGAAATACTCCATAGACACCACAACCTCAAATCTGCAGGGCACTTCGGATTTCTAAAAAACACTACATGCCATCAGGCGCTCTTTTTACTGGCCTGTTCTTCAAAAGGATGTCCATGAGTACATCAAAAATTATTCTACTTATAATACCTACAAATCACCAAACTTCAAACAATATGGTCTTCTACATCATCTCCCAACTCCCTCCATCCCTTGGGACACTATTCCTAGAATTTCATCATCAGCTTATTCACCAACCAAACTTGTCACATCATTTGGGTTGTAGCTGACCATTTTTCCAAACAAACTCATTTTATACCACTTAAAAAAGTACCAACAGCAGAAAAACTGGCTCAGCTGTTCATTTCACATATCTGGAAGCTGCACAGCTTGCCCTCATGTATTATTTCTGATAAAGAACCAATCTTTACATCTAAATTCTGGATTGCACTTCTCAAATCCATTGGTATTCAACAAAAACTTTCTTCAAGTCATCATCCCCAGATGGATGGACAAACCAAAAACATCAATCACTTGAACAATATTTTCACTAGTTCATCAACTCAAACCAGTCTAACTGGGTATCCCTTCTCCCCTTTGCCGAATTTGCTTACAACTCTGCCATTCATGCCTAAACTGGAAAATCGCCCTTTGAAGTGGTTTATGGCACTATCCCCAATTAATTCCCACCACTCCTCCCAATAGACAATCACCCCCCTCTCTTAACAAATGGATACAACATGTTTCTGACACTTGGAAATCTGTACATTCAGCTATCCTAGCTTCCAAGTCTTCCCACAAACGCTTTGCTGATGCAAAACGTCAAAAAAAAAAAAAAAAGCCCATTCTAGATCCCATAGTTTGCTCTGCAGAAAGCCATTAACACTCTTCCGGGCAGAAACAGTGTATTTAAACTCTGGCTCTATGTCAGATAATATGTAGTACTGGACATAGGCTGTCACTCTGCCGCTCAGATTTCTATTCTTGTGCTACCCTCAGAACTCTCGTCTGGCCATATCGTTTCATCTCTTCTCTCCAAGATAGGGAAATATCATCTATTTCATCCCAACTTCCCACTATTCATTTTTTCCTTCCTTTCCTTATGTTAGCCTTGTGTGGTTCTGAGACTGCTTGAATCTTGTGTGTGTGTTTGTGATTTTCCCCCAATAAAACATTATTTTAATCTCCAACTGGTGTTCCTGCATTATACCGGTATACAAAGGTGGAAAGACCCTGTAAAGTTACCCTCCTCGCAGACCTCCCTTTTTTAGCTATATTTCCCAATGTTTCACAGAGGCACTGGCACTGTAGGTGGACCTCTGAGTCACCCACCTTTTGGGGTAACATGAGGGTTAAGGACAAGGGCAGTTCTCAGTTTTGACTTGATTAAACTAGCATTGATTGTGTCCACTTTGAAACAGGAAGACACTTATCTTTCAAAGAAATCTGCTGTTCTTTGTGCAGAACTTTATAGAACATATTCATTTCCTTTTTGTTCTGGCCACTCACGTGCAACATTCTTTTTCAGTAGGGACTACTTTAGGATTCTAGCAAAGAAAACATGTGCTCTGTGAGTGGCCTATGATCATAGAACCACAGAGTTGAAAAGGAATGACAAGGAATATCTAGTCCAAATCCATGCCTTGCAGCAATATACAACTAAAGGACTTCTGAAAGATGTCCATTCAACGTCTATTTAGTTACTTCCAAACATGGGAGAGTTCACCACCCAACAAGGTGGTTTATTCCACTGTTCAACAGCTTTTGCAGTAAAGAAGTTCTTCCCAGTGTTTATGTGGAATCTCTTTCTTATACTTAGTATCTCTTGGTTCTAGTCTCTAGAGCAGCAGATGCCTGCCACAGTACCCATGACTCACTATTATAACAAAACTTATAAGAACAGAGGGCCTTTCTGCACTACTTTGTTATAGTGCTATTATTCCACTTTTGACATCCTATGGAATCCTGGGGTTTGCAGTTTAGGGAGGGGCATTTAGAATTCTCAGCCAGAGCGCTCTTTGGCCTCAGCAAACAACAAACCCCAGAATTCCACAGGATGTTGAAAGTCAATGTTGTAGCTAGGCAGGTGCAGCTGAGGCAGTCTGCCCTGGGCAACACTTTTTTGGAGGTATAACCACTTCTGGGTCTCTTTTATTTTTTTAAAAAAAATCTCTCTGAATTCCCCCTCTCTCTGTGCGGGGAGCGCTCCTTGATCTCGGAGGCATCATCATCATCCTACCCACCTACTGTCCTTGTTGCTGCTGCTGCTGCTGCTGCTGCTGCTTCTTCCTCCTTCTCTCCCCAACCAAGTCAGCATCTTCTCTCCTTTTTATCTTCCTGCCTGCCTTCTCTCCCTCCCTCTCTCTATGGCCAACTATTCAGAGACCCACCATGGACGTCCAAAAGGGGCAGTTTCCCTCTCGCCTTTGGGCCAAAGGGGGTGGTGGTAGAGTTGGTGGATGGTGAAATAAGGTGCTTGTAAGGCAACCCTCCATGTCCTGGGTGGCAGCAGCAGCAGCACTGTCTGTGTTTGTGTCTGTGTGTTGTGGAGTGTTTGCCTACCTTGAGAAGAAAGGGGGGACTGTTGAGGGGGGGTCAGGTAGATGTGTGCAAGAAGCACAGTGGGCAGAAACCCCAGTTTTCTCTTTTTCCACATACTGCATGTGCCTCTCTGTGCAGCATTTATAAATGCAGAGAAGAGGTTGGTTTGAAGGGTGGGGTCTCTCTCTCTCTCTGTGCATCTCTAACTTGCTGTGATTACTGCAGATATCCTCATGGGAAAGGATGGTTGTGGTTTCTCAGTTTCAGAGTTGAAGACTTTTGTCTCCTCCCTCTTCCTTGTATTTCCACAACCATGATATCCCCCTCCTGAAATAACAGCTTTTAATTTCCCCTCCCATCCAACTTTCCCTTAGTGAATCTCTCCTCCTCCTCACAAATTTAGATGCCTGTCTTTTCCAGAAACCATATTTCTCTCTCCTCCCCTTGATCTCAAAATGACCCCTACCTTGCATTTAAAAGCTAGAAGCCCCACTTCTCCACCCCCAAGTTATGCAAAATAGTCTCACTTGCATGGTGACAGGATTCTCTCCCTGCCGAGCCTCAGACAGGGAGGAGGGAGGTTGGGAATACTTGCAGGGAGAGTCCAAATACACCAGACACAAGGACAATGCAAGCCGAGCCAGGTCAAGGCCCAGTCCTAAGGTTCAGGAGGCAGAGATCCATCAGGAGGGTTTCAGGGAGCAGGACGCACAAAGGTTGTGAAGCTTGCTAGTAATTTGCTATAAGCAAAGAGCAGCCACGCCAGCAGACTTAAATAGCTGCTGTGAACAGGTGCTGCTTGTTATTGTTTCTTCAACCTAGTCCATGCAGCCTCTCTCTGAACAGTCCATTTCAGCCTTCTTCATGATTGAGGGCTGATGGGCACAGGTGGCTGTAACTCCTCTGAATCACTGCTGTTTCCCGCTCCCTCATGAGCTGGCTGGGGCAACTTTGTCTCTGCTTGACCTTCCAGTGCAGGGGATGTTTGCAAGTTGGTTTGTTCACTCCCTGGCTCAGTTCTTGGCACAATCAATTGCTCCTTGATCTCGGAAGCATCATCTATCACACATGGTGACTAAGGGGTTTTTCACTTCACTTGTGTGATGGTGCCCATTGCCTGTACAGTTTGGTTTGTAAGCCTTTTTAGTTGGGTTTATATATGTAAAAGGGAAGGTGAGTGTGTTTTATTCTGTGGGTGGAGGGGGGAGTCCTGCCACAGCACAAGTTAACATTGTTAGGTAGTTATGAGTCTTAAGCTGATTTGCAGAAGTCGTGGCTCAGTAGCAGCAGTCACTAACTTGCAGCTTTGCCTACATTGAAGCCATCAGGGCTTAAAAGTGCTCATGGCCTCAGGTGTCTCTGTAGTGAACTTGTTTCTAGTGAAGTAAAGTTTTGAATTCTGTAGTCCATGAGTTCATAATTTTCAGAACAGCTGCTAGATTTACCATTAAGAAAGCTCACTTCCAGCAATTAGTTACATTCTCTTCCATAGTGGACTTATTTTTCTTTTGACTGTAGGAGAGAGAGAGAGAGACAGACAGCTGTGAGAGAAAGTGCTAAAACCCAGTGGTGAGAACTGTCAGTAGCTAATGAAATTTGTTTCAGAAACAGCCTTTTCTAAGATGAGTACCTTGCAAAAAATTAAGTTAGTGTTGTGTCAACATGGTTTACTTGAGACTGGCATGTTGTGAACTGGAGTACTGTGTTTCTTAGTTATGGGACATTATTACTAAAGAAATAAACCTTTGAAGCTGTAAATTTAAGTAATCCTTGAAATGTAAAAATCACTTTATGTAGGCATTTAAATTTTGTATTGCTATGGTAAATACACGTGTTTTCATGGCTAATTATAAGTGCACTCTGAATTTCATATACTCCAGATAAATTGCTACAAATCCTCACATAAGCATTGATATTTTTTTAGTTTCAGAATATGTTATATTTAATAAATGTATTGTTGCGTGAAAATATGTACTTTATTGAGAAGCTACTAAGAATAAGATTTGTTTTTAATATATTCCTTTTTGTGAGGCATCAAGCTTTATATTGCTGCTTCTCCTTGAAACCTGTATTTTAAGTCAACCCATCAAAATTAAACATACTTATTGACTTACATACAGATTTCAGGGATAAGCAGCAATGTAATACTTGGCACCCTTAGAAAAGGAGCATATGAATACATCTTCTAGTAGTTTCATGACAAGCAACTCTTAATAGACTTAAGTTCTGTCTACTAACACACCAAAACTATAATTCCGGATTTATATCCTGATTTGTAAATTTTATTTTGCTTCTAACCTGTGATTATTTCTTTGGCTAAGAGATTTACCAGACAGTAGAACTTACCAATAGACTGTATGAGTTTTTTAATCGTAGGTTAATTTTACCATTAGAAGAGTAATGTTATTCACATACAGTAGTGCCACTTCACATAGCAGTGCCAGTGTGTTCTAAATTTGGCATGTGTTTGCCTCTATAATTTCGGAGGCCACTAAGTGTACACTAAGGGTACACACACACTGTAGAAACCTGTTCCTGTTAGATAATGGAACTGACCTTTGACATGGCATTTTTAAAACCTAAGATCTACAATGAGTACAATGTGTTTAAGAAATCTTGCCATACTGTCTATAAAACAGCAACTGAGTGATGAAATAAATTTCCACAATGTCATTGACAATTTTGCTAACAGAAAAGCAAAAACAAAAACAAAAAAAAACATTTTAGAATGTTAGAATTAAAGTTTTACTTCAAAAATAAACATAATGTTTTCATTTATTTCCCTATACATCATTTGACTTTTTGTAGTATTTTTGGTGTGTATTGAGAGGGCAGCCAACTCAGGGACCACCCTGGGTGGTAAAAGCTTTAGCTACACCACTGTTGAAAGTGGTATAATAGCACTATAATAGTGTAGTGCAGAAAGGCCCTAAGTTCTGCCCATAAGAAAACCAGCTGTTCAAGAAAGTTTCACGCTTATCATAGTAGAGTAATGAAGGTGAGACATTCAAAAGAGTACACAAGTGCATCATTTTGATTTCCCTTAAAGACACACCACAAATTAGTTGCATGTCTTCCTCAAAATTTAAATAGATAAATGGCTAGATGTATTGCATATCATGTTGCGGTGTTAGTGTGACGGGGTAGCCCTTGGATCGAAGAAATGAAATGTTGACTCATATTGTTAGCAATAGCACTGATTACTGGAGTTGTGGTAGATGTCTACAGAATGGGAGAAACTCTCATTTGCTGCAAAGAGCCTAGCTCTTTCCATTGTGCACAAGCTACAAGGTGGAGCTTTAAACTGTGGAATCACCCTCCTTTAAAGACAGAATTTTACAGATGGTCCAGATATCGTTGTTGCCCACTTGCAACTTTCCCACCTTTTCTTAATTGTTTCTGTCTGTTCCCATGACAAATCTGTTAAGGAGGAAAAGATGCAATACCTACACATTGCCCAATGATTACTAGAATTAGGGCCTGTTCTTCTGGAAGCATCCTTAGTTAAACTAGCATTTTCTGATCTTCTCATTAATTTCAATAGCTACCAGTTTGTTCTATGAAGTACAGTAAATGAGCTGTGATCTGGGACTCAGATGAAATGCAGCAAAACATGTCATTGACTGAGACACCAAGGGAGCTGTTGTGCTCTCTCTGTGATCTGACTCTGTTACATTCCCAATTGTATCCTATATAATGTATGAATGTTGGTTTTCCTTTATTTGTTTTGTGGCAATCAGAAGTATAAGGACAGATGTGCATTCTGGTACATCCTGAAATGTGACTTCTTGTATCCCCAAAGAGTAAATTCAGTCTTCCATTGTGAATGAAGAATTGTGCTGTGAAAGAGAAGTGGAGGGCAGGGGACAAGTTGTGCTAATTGGCAATTACTTGCCTTTGTCAGATGTATGTTTCATTTCACAAGTATGGATTAATGTTAGTGCCCCTGCTAAATATCTGTGCTATCAGCACAGAAATTCTTTTTCAAAACCTAGGTGTATATCTTGGATGCTTTATTATAACCCTTTCTCTTTATTAAGTTTCATTTTGTAGAGAGAGTTTAGGAAGAAGGGCAATTAAGAAAATGATTTAAAGTCTAAATGAAAGCAAATATTATTTTTCAAAGATCTACCTCATCGTGGAAACATTCTCTATATCTGGAAAAAAGGTAGTGGCGGAGAATTTGTTTTGTTCTGTAAAACAACATTTGTCATGGTTTAGCTTGTAACATGTCAACCCACCCACTGTTCCATTTTACATCTACAGTTAAGACTGGTAATCATCAATTCCAATTGAGTCTCTTAGGGCATTTCCCTTTCTACAAAGCAGATCTATTCACAGCAAACCAGAGCTGCATTTTTGTGGCCTGAGGTAAAGAGCAAGGTGGTACACTGCCTAGTTCCATGGACAGAAAGCAAAATCTTTCTTCAGGACTGCTAACAGGACATTTGGAAGCAGTAGACTAACTTCAGTTTAAAAGTAAGGGCACAGTGCATGACAAAAAATTTCTTCTCCTAAACCTTGCTGCTGCCTGTCAGAATTTTCCACCTGAGGCATCTCTTCCACTCTCCTTAATGACAGGACCAGCCCTCAAGCCAATTTAATATCCCTCTGAGCCTAATGCAATAGAGAAAATTACTATGTTAAAGCAGTAATTCCCAAATTGCTTTTAAGGGCTGATAACTGTGCCACAAGTGATGCAAGAAATAAATGACATATTTAATTCAAAGTTTGCATGAGCCAAAATTACTCTTCCACAGAAGAAGCTGCCCATTGCCTCTCTGTGTAAGTCATGCTGGCCTCCTTCCTGTCCAATCAGCATTCAGTTTAAGTGCATAATTTGCCTGAATCAGACATTATGGGGTCGGGGTCAGGCAGTCACTTTGGATAAAAGGATAACATCAAAATGGTGTTTTCTTAGCTGTAGCCAGAATAATGATTCACAGTGAAGCACAAAGGTTGTGCTCCTCTGAGGATGGATAGTTTTTGACACAAGCTACATACTGACTGCTAACTGGAAAGCTGATTCCTTGGGAAAAAACATTCCAGGTATTACAGTGAAAATGAATCTTAAATTTTAATTTATATTAATATATATATATTAATTAATATATATTAATTAATAATATATTGTCATTACCAATAATACCTTAGCTGCAATAATGCAGTGGGAGCCAGGTGAGGTTTTCTGGGAAGGACTTTCCATAAATACAGCTGTCTCTCCAGTCACCATTCCATCCAGATGGTAGAAGGAGATCAAAAACTGACTTATGGCTCCTCCAGAATGCCCAGTAATTCTGAGAAATGTTGGGACTTTCTGCTCACAAGTTCACACCTTGTAATGGTTATTTTTACCCTCACATCCAATCATGCCCTAAACATTCCAGGATTTTGGCCCTGATTTATTGCTGTTTGTACTGGATTTTTGTGCTGCCCATGATCTGTATGTTTCTTTTCAACATGGTGTTAAGTTCTGGTGAGAGTGTGGTTTCCCTCCATGCCCATGAAACTCAACACCTCTCTCATGCTGTTTCGTTAGTATCCACATGCCCTATCTTTTTAAAAAAACATTTTTTGCTATAGACATACTGTTAAAGTGATATAGCACTTTGGAACTATATCTGTAAAAGAAAGGGAAGAAGAGGAAGAAATGCTGACTCTGGTAACCAGGAATGTAATGAAGGAAAGAGGGACTGCAGAAAACTTCCATGGCAAAGGTCACACCTCCATGCTGTAAGTGCAGGACTGCCCAAAAGTGAAGTGCAAGGAACTGAGACATGGAATGTAGATAAATGTCATTTACCATGGCCTGTATCAGAAACTCTTGAGTTGGGGGAAAAAACAACCCTGCAGTGAATTTAAAATGTTGTGGCTATTACTGGAAATTCATAACAAAAATATTATAACACAGAAAACATTGTAAAGAGATCAGAAAAATCTGGAAACTACAGCTATAAATCCTACCAAATCCTGAGTCTTTCAGATAATCTGGAGGAGTCTTCAAATGGAGAATGCCATATTGAGGCTGACATAAGTGGTAGGTAATGATGATCTTTTAGCTACCCGGCTAGATCTCAAGACATTAATTGTAATAGCTACTAATATTCTAGACCTTGGTTTTTTTCCACCTAAAATGATCAATGGATTGAACTTGTCAGGTGTCTTGTATAAATTACAGGAACCATAACTTTACAGATGACATACTGAAGGGGGGGGCACTTTAGGTTATATGTCTAAAGACAATGGTAAAGCTGCTAACAATCAGGAACTCAAGCATGAATACTCAATACTATTAAACGTAATTGAAGTTCTTTCCTACTGTCCAACCAGACATCAAACTCGATGTTCTGATAGATCTCAGGGTCCAATGCTTTCAGTACTTTGTAAGGAAAGGGCATATTTGGGTTGTCTGGAGGCTTTGCCTCTTCTGTGCCTTGTTTGAACTTTTCCTCTGGCTGGTTGGACAACTCAAAGCTTTCCCAGTCATCCAGCCTCTTTTCCAGATAATTTCTGGACCTTCTTTCAGGAAGGCAATCAAAATTGGCATCCTCGCTCCCCATAGAGGCACTGTTCCTGTTTTTCTTAGACCCACTTTGAAACATCTCAACAGGAGTCCTCAGTTCTTCTTCATCCACGTTGAAGACATTTCTGTACAAGATCTCATACAGTACAGCTTGGCAAATGGCAGCATTTGCCTGGAACTGTTTGCTGTACACAGAATCATAATGGCCATTACTGGAACAGCACAGTAGTATTTTTTCTTCAAAGCCATTGTCTGTAGTATAGAAAGGAGGCTTCCAGGGTGCCGATAGAGAATGAAGTCTCAGTTATAGATCAATGAGAAGGCACTGATTTCTAGCTGTCCTGCACTTTCCTTGGGGTCTCCAGATATTTTTCAAATGATCCTTCCACATAAGACTCAAAACTCTGCTGGTTTTTCCTCAGGAATGCCCTGCAAGCATTTCTGACTGCCATATGATGAATCTGACAAGCATACACCCGAAAAGGGCATGTGGCGTCTTTGGCGGTGAACTTGCAGTAGAGCCCCAGGCTGCCCAGGTACTTGTCCATGGTCACCTCGCTGAGGGACTTCTGGCCAAAGTATTTCTTCCACCCTTTGCATGCTGTTCACAGGAGAAAGGCAGAGGGAAGCAGATGGAAACAAAAAGAGGGTGTGTGGGAAAGGTGGGAAAGACAAGCATGGAGCGGAGGAAGAGCCAAGAGGCACGGAGAGGGGGGCCCTTTTCCAAGGAGGGCTGCCCACCTGAGAAGCACCCATGCTGCGAGGAGGGCCGAGGCAGTGAGAGGAGAGAAAGAGGACAAGAGAGAGCAGGAGGTGCCATGGGAGTTGCGTGCTCTGTGGTGCCACAAGGGGCAACGTAATTGAATTGGATATGAATGGAACACAGTGAATTCTTATGCACATCTATCTTGCATACAGCTTTCTTCACCCACAGACCATACACATATTCGTTTCCACGTCACCACCCAGAATGATTCTTGATCTTGATATACAACATGGTTATTTAGGCTAATTGCACCTGAGCACTCTGAACAGTTTAAAAGTGGCAATAACTACTTTCACTTCTTTTTTCAATTTAAGAATGCTGTTTTCCATCAGGCATCTCCTTTAGCTCTAAAATTATCATTACTTTCTAAAGTTCTACATTGTCTCTTTTTTAAATAATTGCATTCTTGGAAAACAATATGTTTGAAGTTGTTCCTTTTTCTAGCCCATAAACTTTATTTTCCTTCACTTTTCAAAATCCTTCTTTCTCCCATTTACACAAATTTTAGCCTTTTCTTCAATGGGGAATGATGTAGATATCCCAGTGAGTATCAAAAGCTGTATAACAAATAAAGTTGTTGGTCAAATGTTCTCCCGGGTGCACATTTCAAGATATGTGCTTTTCTGGAGACTTTTGTCTTCCTGCATCAGACTACTTATAATACCAGAACAAACAATTTATAAAATTCCCACTTTTCTAATAAATTTCTACTTCTACATTTTCTAATTTTGAAAAATTCCAGGTCACACAAAGCAGTTGGCGTTTTCCGTAGTGTGGCCTTTGTTCTATTGTTAGAAATATAGTGAAATTATAGACAACATGAGCATGTTACTACATAGCAACAACAGAAATAAAAGGAAAAGCACTGTATGTTCTGTTGCTGTTGTTGTTGTGTGCCTTCAAGGCATTTCCATCTTATGGTGAGCCTAAGGCAAACCTACATGGGGTTTTCTGGGGCTGTGTTTGATCCACCCAAGGTCAGTTAGTGAGTTTCCCAAACAGGAAATCAAATCTTGGTCTCCCAGGTCATAGTTCAACACCCAAACCACTGCACCACACTGGCTCCCTGCTGTTGTGTTAGGTTACTTGAAATTAGAAAAAGAGGGATCATAGCAATCGTATAGTACTGCTGAATGTGAGACATTCCAGAACACAACAGAGCATAAGAAGTTCTACAAAGATTTTTAAAATGGTTTTTAACAGTCTACCAATAATTGCAATATTTGTTCTACTTACAAGCTGTCTTAATGACAAGGGAGAGTAGAAATGCAGGAAAGCAATATATACATAATGCCTAGTCAGGCTGCATATGAAAATGTAAATATTTCAATATACCTTTTCCTTGGAATCCAGTGCTTTCTTGGTCTCCATAACACATTTTGAGGGCTGAAAACAAATTTCACACTTTCCATTCTTATTTGTAGCTAGCCAGAATTAAAAGGTTGGATTCAGAAGCATAAATAATTGTCAGTGCCAGGCGGTGGTCAGGCAGAGGCAGGGGAGCTGGTTAGTGGTGCAGGGCTTTAATGCAGTCAAAACCCAAAAGTACAAAGCAAGCAGGCTTCTACACAGTCTTAACAGAAATAGTCCTTAATGCAGGCAGGGCTTCTACTCAGTCTTAGCAGAAATAAACACAGGCTGTTAAAGTACATAAGGCAGGTTACTTCACCAAGGCGAACAGGAGGACTGGTCTCAGGCGCGGGCAGGAACAAGGCACGGACAGCAGGACCACGGTTGACCGACGGTTGTTGCTCCGTGCCTTCCACAGCCCGGCGCCTGCCTCAAATAGCCCTCCAAGCCAGGCGCCGGCCAATCCGGCGTGGCCATGTGGCTGAGGGCTCGCAGCTGTGCTGTGCCTCACAGCTGCGAGCTCTCTGCCCGTCGCCTCCTCTCCAGCAGGCGCCGGGACCGGCGGACAGCCTCCTTGGCCTGCCGCCGCTGCTGGAAAGGAGGAGGCGAAGCGGAGGCATCAGCCTCCTCCGGATCGGGGCCGCAGGCAGACTCCCAGGCCTCCCGCGGATTGGGGCCGCGGGTGGGCGGAGCCCCAGGAGCAGGCCCGGGACCCGCCCACCCCGTCAAGCCGGCCAATGACGAGGGACTCGAGCCTGCAGCCTCTAGGTAAGTGGCTCCAGGCCCGGCAGCCTCTCCCACGGCCGCCAGGCCCGAGCCGTTGGCTGCGGCGGCCTCCAGGCAAGGCCCCTCGGCTGCAGAGGCCTCCGCACAGGCCCCGTCGGCTGCAGCGGCCTCCACGCAGGCCCCGTTGGCCGCTGCGGCCTCCGTGTAGGCCCCATCAGCCGCGGCGGCCTCCGCGGCGCCCAAACAGGCACCGTCGGCGGCGACCTTCCCCCGGCCTTCGGGCAAGGCCCCTCGGCCACGGCAGGCGCCGCGGGATCCCCTGGAGCCTCCGCCGCGTCCGCCGCCGCTTCGGCGGCAGCCTCAGGGGCAGCAACAGGCCCAGCCGGGGCCATGCCCCTGACAATAATAATTATACTGTTTTTAGTAATTAATAATTAGATTGGTATGACTTTGCCCCTCCAAGTTGCTCAAAGTGATATTTCAGCAGCAAGATCTTGACTTATACAGGAACACTAGGTGAACTCCACAGTCCAGCAGGAATTTGAACTCAGACTTTATTCACTTAAACTCCTAGAATCTTAAGAGTTGGAAGGGAACACATGTGTCATCTAGTCTAACACCTTGCCCATCCAGAATACACAAACACCACTGAAAGATGCCCATCCAACCTTTATTTCAAGACCTCCAAAGATGGTGAATCTACTACCCTGTGAGGCATCTAATTACTGTATCATTATGACTCAGTGGACCAGACTCCTAGGAATAGCTGGCTGCACTGGAGACTGTCATCAAATCCTATGACTTTGAAAAATGTAATGCAGGCTCAAGATGCTTCTATATTTCTTTATTCTTCTATATGTGATTAATCTACAGTTCGGCCCTGTTCAGTCTTCTTCTAGGTGGAAATGAATTCATGAAGGTGTTACAGCCATACCTACTGGCATTACCTAACCTCAGTGTATGGGGCCATATTGTTTTTCACAGAATTTACACACATATATGCATGGAAGCATAATCCACCCATCTGTTTTCCAGGACAGAAATCAAACAGATCAGAGCCACATATTCATCATTACCTCTTTTCAAGTGAATAACCCAATAGGGCTTGCTGAGGAAGTACAAATTTGAGTCCATTGAAAAATCCAGTGTTTAAGATAGCCTATTCCTAAGTGCAAATCATCACTTGCATATAATTAGATAAGACTCAGGGAAAGCAAAATGAAAAAGATGAATAATAAATGGAGAGCTATCATGAAGTCTTTTAGAAGGAAATATACCAAGAGTTATTTGTCTGTGGAACTCAAGTTGGTGTGATAAAGCCTGTGATCAGTCCAGATTATGGCTCTGTGTAAAACGTATTTGTTGACCAGAGTGACAGTAATTCAACAGCTCCATGTTTGCTTCCCAGAACACAAATTATTTCCTTTTCCTTGTTACTGTAGGCCAATATTCTAATGAAAACTTGGTATAGTGCTAATGATTTAAAAAGTAATTAGAGCAGGGTGAAAGGTAGTGTATTCAGAAGAAAGGTCTGGGATATTTTTAATCACAGTGTAGATAGCAAGATGCTGTGATAAATCCATCTAGTACATACTGTATTTTAACAAGCATCTCAAAAAGCTTCAGAACATAGGAAACCTCTGAATCAGAAAACTGTGCTGTACTGGGAGGAAGGATGCATTCTCTCTCCTTTGCAGACCATTCAGGTAGGAAAAAAACAGCTATACACAAAAATGAATGGATTTTCATGTTTGGGTTTTAAGGCTTTTTTTCCTTAAATTATTGAAAGTAATTGGAATCTCACATTATAATAGTTCTTGCAGTGTTGTAAAGTATTGATTTTCTGAGTTTTTGTGGCAGCTTTTTGAATCAACAGGTAGATAAAGTCTTAAATAAAACTTTTTCTTTTCTGTGACAAATCGGTTCAAGTAGACATCAGAAGCAGGAAATAAATATTCAGGAAAAATCTTTTTAGATGTATGTTCATAAAGAATAATGTAATTAAATCACGTACACACAGTTTTATCAGGAAAGTCATTAAGAGTTAGATCAGACACATTAACCAAGGAATACCAACCTTGTCCAGATAAGAAGCCATTCTTTTCTCATAAACAAATAATTGGGCAACTGGGGAAAATGCTCATTAAAATACTCTAATTTCTGTTAATAGTTTATTCTAACTATACCTAGTTCAAAGAAAGAAAGATAAAATTTCAGGCATTGGTTTGTTAACCAAATATATCTACAATAAACAATTCCCCTGAGTTTAGACATATCAGGAAACTGTGTTTTATTCAAAACTTGAACGTGGAAACTTTCAATCTCCTTTCCTTGTTCCCTCCAGAGGAAGAGAGGGTAAGAACAGTTAGGAGGAGGGGAGATATAATTTTTTAATGAGAAGCAAAGGTTTCCTGTTAAGTATGTCTAAATCAGACCACAGTAGTTTGGCAGTATAGATAAGTATTTATTTATTGTATATTTAGGTAACACTTGTGAGCCACACATGGAGCCCAGTAATAATAAGCCTAATTAAATGTAACCTTGGAACTCATGTGCGCTATTTGGAGACTGATTTTTCTGATGTCAGTGGAATATATTTATCAGTTGGCTATCTTCTTTAGAGTTCAGACTAAAACTAAGAGCAGCTTCACTAACATTAGAGTCAACACCAATCTAATCTAAGCCCTGATCAATCAGGCAAATGCCTACCCAGCCTCAACTTAAGTTCTTCCTGTGAAGGAGATTCCCTTAGCTACAGAGTTGGTCTGTTCCAGTATGAAATAGCTCTTATCATTAGGAAGTTTCTCTTGGTGCTTAGCCCTACTAGGTTAATGCTTAGTCATGTAGGGAATTAAGAGAAAACTACATCTCTTTTTTAATCATGATAATATTTGCAGTACTGGAGAAGAATTCTACAGATACTACAGACTGCTAAAAAGACAAACGAGTGGCTCTTGGAGCAAATCAAGCCTGAACTCTCCCTGGAAGCCAAAATGAAGCTGCTGTACTTTGGACTTATCATGAGACTGCATCCCAGATGAACTGATTCAATCAAGGAAGCCATAGCCCTGAGTCTGCAAGACATGAGGAGGGCCACAGATGGCTGGGGTTCTTAGACATTCCTCGTTCATAGGATTGCCATAATTCAATGTCAGTTTGATGGCAAATAACAACAATTAGTGTAAGATATTTTTTTTTAAAAAAGTAGCTATACCTTTAATATACTGTCTGGTTTGACATTAAATATGCATCCTTGTACAAACTTATTTTAGAGTAAACTCCATTGGGAAGAGTAAGGATCTTTCCACAGGATGCTCTTGTCTTGGCATGAGGATGGGAAAGGAGTGGGATTACAACAATGCTTCTGCATGACGTTGTCACAGTCCCATCCTTCTCCCATCACCAGGCAGCATGATCATGGATTAAAATCATTGACAGGTTTTCCCCATCAACGACACACAATTGTGCCACCATCACACACTTAGCTGCCCTGTGGAAGCCCCAGAAGTGCAATGGAGGTGCACCAGAGCAGCTTAGGAAAGTGCCTGGCTGCAGAAGAAAGAGGGTTGTCCATTGTGCTTCCTGTGCAGAAAGCCAGTCCAGTGTGGAGGAGAGCACTCCTGTCGCATTCCTTTCCCGGCAGAGTCATTGCCACTGGGGCACAACAGGACAAGGTGGGGTTTGGAAAGGGCCTCTGCTTTATTTTTGAAGAGCTATGCATAGGATTGCACTGCAAATGTCATTTTAAAAAAAAAAAAATCCTTTAAGTTACATGGTTGAGAAAATTCCATATAGTGGAACTTTCCTTTCCCCATCTACACTATGGTCAGTTTTAAGATTCCATTTTAAGCAAGAGGATCTCAGTTTCATATATTCCTGGATGCTGTGAAAAATGAAATGCTCACACAGTGTTTATTTGGAATTCAATATCACAAGATATAGTGATGACGACTAACTTAGATGGCATCAACGGAGGATTAGACAAATTCCTGGAGGACAGTATCAACATCTAGTAGTAATATAGGGTTGTCGGATAAGTATCAGCCTAGACCCTAAAGCCAAAACCCTGACACTTTGGGATGGCCCTTATTATGTCATGGGCCTGGAATTATGAGCCATTAAATATTATGCATCAAGCAGCAACATGTGTTGCTCATAGCTTGACATTCAAACATACACATATACAGAACATATTTTCCTGGATGGAAATTTGCAAATTGCAATACTGATTTGCAAAGTGCAGCAAGCTGCACCACCAGCTAGAAGGCTCTTTGTCTGACTAGAGGTTTGCATGTGGTCTTGTTCCACTGGAAGAGGTGACTCCATGAAAACTGGAGAATGTGAACACCCATCTGTCACCCAGAGTGACCCACGGTTTTGGGGGATGCTGTGCAGTGGCCTAAGATCTGTAAACACTATAATCATATATTACCACCAAAATCAGAGGCTATATATCCTTATTTCAATATCAGTTGCTCAGAATTATGGGGTAGGCAGTAGTGTAGCTTGGCAAGAGCAGGGTGGGGGGTGGAGGTGTGGGGGTGGGATGATGGTACATGGGGGCACCCCCCAAAAAGTGCCACCCTGGGTGTGCTGCCCCCCTTCATCCTCTGTCCCTACACCACTGGGGTAGGGGGTTACTAGTGTGTTCTCGTCCATGTAGATTTCCTAGTTAAGTATCTACCTGGCCACTGTGGAAACATTGCTGAACTGAAGAGATCTTCCTCTGATCTGGCATGGTTATATCTTTCAAAAATTCCCTATTCTACATCAGGTCAGATCATTGTTTACTCAGCCAGCAGCTCTCCATGTCTTTCCCTGCCCTACAACCCAAGGACCTTTTTTTAAAAAAAATCAGGCCTGCTACAGATTGAACATGAGGTCTTCTGAATACAAAACAGTCTAAGGTCCCTTCTGTCTTTTCTGAAAGGGGCAAATTCTGGACATCATAGCTACAAGTATTTTTGTCTAGAAAGTGTGTACTTTCAATAACTCTTACCATCTCTATATGTATGTTTTTTCTAGATATTTAAAACAACCATTTAACTATTGCATTGGTTAACTATTTCACTGGTCCAAGTGATTTAAAAAACAAACAAAATCCTCTACTGGGATAGAAATGAATAATTAAATTACAGCATCTGAATACTAAAGGATTATCCTGACAAAGAGAGTGCATCTCTGCACCATTACTCTTCCAAATATTTTCTTTGTGAATCAGTCACTTTTAGCAGACAGCTTGGTCTTGGCTCTTTGACTTTAATCTTTATTGGTCCCATTGTGGCCTTTTTTCTGTGCAGCAGATTCCATTACTTCCTGATGAATTGGCTCTGTGCTTATTCTCATTTCACTCAAGTTTATCTACTCCTCTCTTTCCTTTTTTGAAACTCATTTAATTTAGGGCCCTTCATTTCAATGTAAAATGGTGTATATTCACTCACTGTCATGATTGCAATAACAGTAACATTGTCCAAAATTTATTTCTCATATCAAGTAAAAAATCATTGCTACTTCATTGTTTTTTTAAAAAATTGGATGGAAACTCTCTCTTTCTTCCCACCTCCTTTTTCAGGTGTAAATGTTAACTATATTGTGCTTAGGTGAGAAGAACCCACAGAGATATATAACAAAAGTCCAAAGATTGCTTTTCCTACCAGAAAGCAACTTTGTGAAGGGGAAAATTGGAGCAATGAGAGGAGATGCTTAATCCTTTCTTCTGTCTGCTACTTTCTGTCTTCAAATCATACCTGTCAAACTGCTTTTCCTCCCATGATGTTCCCAGTGTGTCAGTGTTTGAGAAAGATAATCAGATCTGCAAAATATGTAAAGTGAATGCCTTGTAAAACAAACAAAGCTTATGCTTTGTGTTTCATGCAAGGTATCCTCTGAAATCTGCCAGAAGTCCTGGAAGATGACACCATCATTGTGCACCAGCTATCATTGTGCACCAGCCAGTGGCAATCCTAGCCTTTTAATTTCTTCTTGAAAGTAGCAACAAGTAATTTTAGCAATTTTCTTCCCACTGCAAGAAAGTCATTGAAAACCATGCATTTTGGGACCCATTCTGTGCAAAATTTGCACATGGTTGATTTGCACAGAATCAACATTTTTTTAATGAAAAATTTGTATGCTGAAAATGCTGTTTCTATGCAAATCAACCATGTGCAAATTTGTGCAGAATAAACCCCAATTACAGCATTTTCTATGTAGAGAACAGCATTTTCTTTCAAAATAGCATTTTCTGCGCCTGAATTAATATTTCTACATTGAAATATTATTTTCCATGCAAAAAAATGCTGTTTCTTGGACAGAAAAGACTGTTTTCTATGTAAAACAACCATATGTGAATTTTATGCAGAATAAGACCCAAAGTGGAGGGATTTTAGTCTGTTCAGGATTCTTATCAGGGTTTTTCAACCACTTTTTTGAGGATTTTGAATATTCTTTGCATCCCTAGCTGCCCCTCATCCTCTCACTAGCCACTACACTGCCATGTGGAGGAGAGCAAAGTTAGTTTGGGCTGGTGGAATAGTGGTAGTAGTCCTCAAGGGGGGAAAGGGAGGCTTCAGGAGGATTCTCTTTTTAAGGATTACCTGGCATTTTAGGAGAGCCACCTCCTTTTATTCTCAAGTCTTTCAATATTGCCAGTTTCCTTGCTCTTTTAAGAAGATGGTCCTTCTCTGCCCCGTTGTCCATTTAAAAAAACACTACAGGATATATGATGCCATTTGTTGTTAACTTATGGTGACTCCATGAATAGGAGAGCCCCAAGTCACTCTATCATCAACAGCCCTTATCAGGTCTTGCAGATGCAGGGCTGTGGATAACTTGATTGACTGTCTCCATCTGTATTGCAGTCTTCCTCTTTTCCTACTGCTTTCTAACTTACCAGGCATTATTGTCTTTCTAGTGAGTCATATCTTCTCATGGAATGCCCAAAGTATGACAGGCTCAGTTTGGCCATCTTGATTTCTAGGGAGAGTTCAGGCTTTATTTGCTCTTCATGGTTGTATGCTTCAAGTTGTTTCCAACTTATGGTGAGCATAAGACAACCATTTCATGGGCTTTTCTTGGCAAGATTTGTTCAGAGGAGGTTTGTCTTTTCCTTACTCTGAGGCTGAAAGAGAGAGTGCATGCAATTTCCCCAACGTCACCCAGTGGGTTGCCATGGGTGAGCAGGGATTTGAACCCTGGACTCCAAGTCCAATGCTCAAACCACTACACAACACTGGCTCCTGATGGCTGTAATACTCATTTATTTGTCTTTTTAGCAATCTGCAGTACCCACAGAACTCCTCTATAGAACCACATTTCAAATGCATTGATTTTCTTCCTATGAACTTCCCTCATTGTCCAGCTTTCACAACCACACATAGAAATTGGAAATATGATGGCATGGACAATCATATCTTTAGTGTTTGATGATATATCTTTACACTTCAGGATCTTTGTCTAGTTCCTTCATAAATTCCCTTCCAAGTCCTGGTTTTGTTCTGATTTCTTAACAGTCTCTATTCTGATTAAAGACTAAGCCAAGATATGGAAAATCTTGAACTATTTCAGTGTCTTCATAATCTACTTCAAAGTTATGTAACTCATCTGTGGTCATTATTTTTGTTTTCTTAATGTTCAGGTATCAACATGACTTTTCACTTACTTCCTTGATTTTCTTCAGTAATTATTCCAGGTCTTCACTATTTTCTGCTAGTAGTATAGTATCATTGGCATATCTTTAACTGTTGATGTTCCTTCCTCTAATTTTCATGCATTTTTCCTCCAAGTCTAATCCTGCTTTACATGTGATATGTAAAGCATACAAGTTAAATCAATAGCATGATATAAAATGTAGCCTTGCCTGATCCCTTTGCCAATTGGAAACCATTTTCTATCCCAATTTAATAGTGTTCATTGCCAATTATATCATATCATGGAGTGAGGCTGTACAGCATGATGATGCAGTGTTTGCATCATGAATTTTACTATTTTCTTATTATTTGTTGATTCTTTTCACATGAAGAATAAATATAGAATACATATAAAGATATAAAATCACACAGACAGCAACATAACATGGAATCAATCCATAACTGAATACCACTAAAGCAAAATATAATATAAAATCAACCAGATAAAAAAGCTTTCTGGCATGGCTAGATTATGCCCAGACAGATGAAAGAGAGGTAAACCTCCTTAGAGAGTGCTTCCTACTAACAAAACAGTTCTGTTCCTAGTGAATGTTTCCTATATCTTACTTGATTGTGGTTACTAGAGGAAATGAACAGGTGATCATTTTTCAGGGGAAGCATGGTATATGGAAGACAGATGCCTGCTCTTTCCTTTACTTCTCCAATCTCCCTTTTAAACTTCCCCCAAGTTAAGAAATAATCCTTGGCAGTTTTCATTCACATTGATATTGCCCTTAGTGTTTTTGCATTCATGATAAATACTAGCATAACAGGCAGTTCTGCCCTAGTTGAGAAAATAATAACAATCTTCAGTAGACACTCAGTGATAGTGTTACCCTGAGAATTGGGGGGTCCCATGAGGGGCACCCAGGTTGCCAATTGAAATACCGAGTTTTGGGGAAATTAACCTGAACACTGTTTGGTTAGCAAGAGGCAGGGTAACATAACGAGATCTTTAACCCTGTGTATACAGCTGCGGTCAGAGAGTAGCTAGACAAGGTTTTCCAAATAATAGACAATTCTTTATTAAAGGCAAAAACACGAAAGACAAGACATAAACTAACTAGCTTGGAATGAGAAAAGGAGTTTTGTTGGGAAAGGCAATACAACCTGTCTCATAGTCCTGGAGAGAAGAGGGGTTCCGGGGAAGAAAGCTCAGCCTGGGGAGCTGAGGGGAGTCCCTTAGACAACCGGCAGCAAGACGGGATGGCAGTCCAAAGTGATCCGAAGACCGGTTAAAAGCGAGGGGTTTTTATAGGGAAGTTTGTGCCTTTTGGCTATGGCAGTTCCGGGGAGAACAAAAGGAGTTTCGGTGCTGGACAAAGGATTTGGAAAGGTCAAGTTTAGCATGATTGGATTTGCATGTGAAGACAATACTGTGGCTGGGACATTGATGACCCAACATAAAAGAGTAACTTGACTGAAAGCCGTGTGGCTATTGTGGAGTTTGTGGCGGGAAGTTCCCTAAAGCTGCGGGCGAGGTTTGAGTTGCTGGCTTCAATGGGGAATGGAATGCAAACCATTAACGGCCGCTCTCTGTCTGTGCTTGTCCGGAGAACCCGCAAACACGTGGAATGAGGTAATTGCGAGCCAGTCCAGCTAAGGCTGAATTAAATGATATCAAAGTGATATCTGGGAGTCCTCTCCAAGGGTGCCATACCGGAAGTAACAATAGGTCCCATGTTTTGTGTGTAAAATGTCCCAGGTTCAAACCGTGGCATGTCTAGGTGCGGCTGGAAAACACCCCTGCATGGAAGGCAGAGCAACCGTTACCAGTGTAAATAGCGCTGAGCCAGGTAATACAATGGCCTAACTCAGTAAAAGGCAGCTTTGTTTTTTGGCCATCTCTACCAGTATGTTGAATAAGGTGGCTGCCTCAGGTGACAAGGTTAGGGGTGTCATGAATAGGCAAGAAATTGTTGACTATAACTTGGCTGACTTTGGATACTAACTATATTGATATGGATGAGTGGAGAAGCACTTGCTCCCACATTTTAGGCAGCAAAATGCCTTAGTATGTCCTAGGAACGATGCTGTGTAGCTAAAGTGTAGTGACATAACAAATAGTAATAATAATCCAGCTTCTTCAACAATCTCCCAAGTCCAACATCTCATGTACTAGACCACAGTATGCCAGAGCATTTATTCTCACTATTGGAATTGTGACAGGAAGAAGAACATAAGAAGCCAGCTTCACTGAAGTGGTGCTGCAAAGGGAATATGTGTCCCAGTGAAGAAGATATCATCTGCACTGCAATGGCTTTTCAGAGTCAGGGTCCAAAACTGAATCTTCCTGACAGCCTAATGAAACTGTCAAGAATTTTTTTCCCCAGAGATGCAGCTGCATGTCTGATATGACAAATACATTCCTGCTTGTTTGTTTTGTTTTGTTTTTTGTTAAACAGGTTGCTAATTCTGAAAGAAGATAGGTCTCTTTCATTGCATTTGTCTGAGAGGGACTGGGAAATATTAAATATGAGTAGACATGGTCCCTGTAATGAAAATGCAGCAATCCATCCATGCAATAAGGTGTTCCGGGAGCTAAGAGAAATGTTGTTTACTTCTGTGAAAAGGGCATTTTAATCAAATGTCTGATAGCCAGGATGATATTTTGCATCTGCTGTTTTATGTCCTCTAGAGTTATGTGATGTAATCCTTTTTAAAGGCACATATTGCAACAATGATAAATGTCTTCTTTCTTTAAACACACTTGTTGAAAGCAAAACCTAGTATGTAGAAAGTGATAGAACTTTCACACTTATCCACTGTCTTGGAATATAAAAATAAGCCTCAGAGCTAAATCCTTCTCTGGTACACAGAAATAATACTTAATAATACCTGGTTAATTCCAAAGCATCAACCAAAAACACAGCTGTGATTTATAGGACATGTTACCCTGTTTACTGGGGTCCCGGGAGGGACACCTATATGTGCTCACAATTAAACAAGTTGGGGAAATTAGCTAGAGCACAAGTTAGCAATGCGAGAGGCAGGGCAACACAGTGGAATCTTTTACCCAATGTCTACAGGGTCAGGCCAAGCCAAGAAGCAAACCGGAGTTTAAGAATAATTGAGATTTTATTAAATACAGACACACAGTGTATGCAACACACGCAATCACACAAGTAGCTAAGGAAAATAAAGGTTGGAGTGGTATTGAGGGATTTTTCAGAGATATAGTTGATTTGGGTGATATGAAACCTGTCCTGAAGCCTGGAAGAATAGAGAGCGATGCTGTGGTTCGATGTGGCTCAGCACGTGGAGCTGAGGGGGAGCTCACCAAGCAAAGCGGCAGCAAGGCGGTCTGGAACTCGGGAGTGATCTGAGGATGGTCTCGGAATCGGGTTTTTATAGGGAGAAATGTGACTGCAGGCTATTCCGTACTTGGGGAAAACAATGAGTTTCAGGCGCAAGAGAAAGCTTTGGAAAAGTCAAAATTTAGCATGATTGACTTAAGTCCGAATTGACAAAGAGGTAGCCAGTAAGCAAATGCTCAGTGCTTGGCAGTTGAGTATTCAGCTTGCCAAGTTGCCTTCTTGGGGCAGGGAGTCCTTTTGTATACAGCATGCATACCTAATGAGGGTGTTTGCAGCGAGGTCTCCTAAAGCGGCGATAACCAATGAAAGAGCCCTTCCGCCAATGGAGAAAGGCAATATAGCAATGCAAAAATGAAGTAATCAATGAAATACTGTAAATCTAATGCAGGGTCTAGCAATGAAGACAATCCAAGGAGCAATCAGTTCAATGGGGATAATGGAATGAGAGTTCGTGGTCCAGGGGAGGTGAGGGGCAGGCAAAAGTCTCTGCACACACACCCCTTGAAACAGGAAAAATCTTGTAACTGGAGCAAATGAGCAACATGAGTCCATCCTGGCAGCGGGGCAGGAAAAGCAACAAAACATCCAAGTTGGAGCAGCGTAGCTGGCTTGCTGCAAGTTCAGGAACAGTGAGTCTTTGCAGAATGAGGAGCGTGGAACAGTCCATTTGCAAGGGCAAAAAGTCCTGTAAATCAAGGTACTCGGCAAAACAGTCTTTGAATTCATCGGAGGGTGGCTGGATCACCCCTTTGCGGGTCCCACAGCTGCATCAGAGGGCTCGGGCTGTCTCCTGGACCTGGCTCCTGGTTCGAGCAGTGATATTGCGGGTTTCACCCCCCCCCACGGTGCCCGGGGATGATTGTTGGGTCCTTGGGTCGTCCCGGTTCTCTGGAGCCGTTGACCTGTATCTTATTGGTAGAAGACTGACATCATTAACAGCCAATGTATATAATAAATGCAAATGGCTGGCTCAAAGCCTAATGGGAGTTGGGTTCGAATTACAAAACCAGCTGTGTGGGAAGGATCTGTTGATAGAGAAATTGCCTACTTTCCAATTGGAGGCAATTTCCAATCTAGCATTTATAAGAAAGAAATTAATCAGATCCTTGTGTTTCAGTTGTTTACATTGTGAGTCATATATTGAAAACAGCTGGAGGGTAGGACAAGGAATTACTGTTTGCTTTGTAACCATACTAACATTTTTCAAAACCTCCGACCAAAAATGGCTACAACAGGGCAGGATATCCACATATGAAGATAAGTGCCCTTAGAACCACAGCCCCTCCAACAATTAAATGATGCTGTTTTCATGATGTAACTCAGTTGAACAGGTGTAAGGTACCACTTATGGACCAATTTAAGGGTACACTCTTTAAATTTGGTTGTGGAAGATTTATATGGGGGCGATGTCCAAATTTTCAACCAGTTTGCATCCAATATCTGAATGTCGAGTTCAGCTTCCCATCCTGATTTACTCAGAAGACCTCGACCATAGGTCTCATCGATTAACCATTTATTAATTTTTGATGCCAACCCTTTCAGAGAGAGATCGTTTGAGACACATATATTTTCAAATAGAGACAAGCTGCGTGGAAGTTCCCCCATGTGGGTCAGTCTGGTAATGAAACTAAGTATTTGATACAAGGGGAACCATGTAGGGGGATCAGGGGATAACATCTGTATCAGTTCATCTCTTGATTTTGGTTTGGAATTGTGAAAATAAATCATGAATTGTAAACAGTGCTTTGTCTTTCCAGTCTCTGAATTGGGAAAATTTGTGGTTGTAATAGAAATTTGGATGGAGAAGTAAGGGCCTGATTGGTGATGGGTAAGGTGCAAGAACATGTTGCCATTTTTTTCCATGTCAGCAATGTGGTTTGTAAACATGGATTTGGGACCTTTTTAACATCTCTGTTGGTTAACTTGGAGAATATAATTCTCACTCCTTCAGAAAGATCATGTTCTAATTCTAATGCTACCCACTTAGTAGACTGGTCATTTCTAATTAGCTGAACAAGTTGGCAAATCTGGAAAGCTTCAAAGTATAGCGGTACATTTGGAATGGCAAGACCACTGTTCTGAGATTGTGAGTATTTAACTGTCTGTGGAAAACGAGGCCTCTTACCATCAAAAATAAAATTATTAATCAAATTTTGCCATTTTATGAAGTATGAGGACAAAGGAGTTAATGGAATGGTTTGAAAAAGAAAAAAAAGTTTTGGAACAAGGAACATTTTAACTATAGCGATTTTGCCCAGCAAGGAGAGGGTGAATGTTTTCTGATAGTTAATTTTGGCCTTGATCCATTTGGTTAATGGTTTATAATTTCTATACAGCATTTGAGGTATTTGTTTTGTTAGTAAAACTCCTAGATACTGAAAACTAGATGGGCATAACTGTAGATTCATTATTTTCTGCCATGTCCATTGAGTAGTTAAGGAAGCATTGAAACAAAGCATCTTAGATTTGTGAAAATTTATTTTGAAGCCTGAAAATTTGCCAAAAAAGCTGAGAAAGTTAGAAAGAGCTGGAAGAGAAAGATCTGGTTCTATAAGGAAGAGGAGAATATCATCAGCATATAGATTTATTTTGTGCTCCCTGTAGTGACACTTGCAATCTATCTTTTTTCTGCTTTCCTTTTCACTAATCTAGATAGTAACTTGGAGTTTTTATTGTTATGTTCATAATAATATGCCTTAGTGTACATAAGCGATGTTTGGATTTTCCTCATGTCTAATTCTTCCAGTTCAGCTTTTTTCTTCAATAAGGTTTTAAAGGTGGACATGTCAGATGTGGATTTGTGAGCATGGGTTAAATGAGCTATCTCCGACATAAGGACCGTTCTTTTATGTTCTCTAATTTTTTTCTGTTTTGCTCCTTCTTGCATGAGATGTCCTCGAAGGACTGCTTTCAAAGTATCCCACAGAAGGGCTTCAGACATATTTTTGGTCCTGTTCTCTTGATAAAAAGATTTAATTACACTATGAAGCTGAGATTTAAACTGGTCATTTAGAAGGAGTGCTGAATTAAATCTCCAGATTTTGGAGGGTGGAGATTCAGTATTACTAATCCAATCTAGACTTAGGGGAGAATGATCAGAGTATAGCATTGGTTCAATGGAAACATTTTGTCTGAAGGGAAGAAGTGATTTATAGTCGAAGAAGTGATCAATCCGTGAATAGGAGTTATGAACCGAGGAATAAAATGTGTAATCTTTGTCAGTCGGGTGGATAGTTCTCCATGGATCCAATAGACCCTTATCTGTTACTGTCTTGGTTAACCTGGTAGGCTTGGATAATTTATCCTTCTCAGAGGGAGCCGACCTATCTAAAGATGGATTGAGAACTGAATTTGAATCGCCCCCCAGAATGACATCACCCACTTGCATATCAACTAATATTTGAAGAAACGAAGACATGAATGTATTGGGGTCAAGGTTAGGAGCATAGAAGGTGGCCAGGGTGACTGGGCAGCCAAGAAGAGAGCCTTGTAATATTATGTATCGTCCTTCTAAGTCTTTTTTTATAGTATTAAGACAGAAGTCTAAACCCTTTCTGAATATTATCCTTTGCTCTTACCTGTACCTCCTACAACATATTGCTCTCTTAGTTCAGCAACCAGGAGAGCAGGTTGAGATCCTCTATTGTGGGTTTCCTGAAGAAAAAGAACATCTGGACATAAAGGTTTCAACTGTTTCCAAATTTTGGCTCTTTTAAGATGAAGACCCAGCCCTTTTACGTTAAAAGAAATTATACGAATAGAGGTCTTATCAGATGGATGATTTCCTTTAGAGCTTCTCATCCGTGATGTATTAGAGGGCAACCCAATAGGCAAGGAGATGCTTGGTTGTAGACATCCAGAGGAGGATAAATCCAAGGCACGACCAGATGTGAGGGGTGGTATACTACAGCTGGATGTTTCCTCAGTAGCTGTCTGTCAACTGTCGAATGTAATCAAGTCAATAATGCCTCCAACGTCTTGTTGAACACATCCATTTACAGACAGCTTGATTCTAGATTCTAGGAGGTTACTTGAGTCTAATTCTTGAGCTGGGTCAGATAGAACTAATGTTGGATTGCTGAAAAACAGTGGGTTTATTTCAGCTTCTACAACTTGCAATCTGGGAAGGGAAGAGCTTGGTTTTTTTGTGTGAACTGAGACAGTGTAGTCTGGAGCTGTTTTCAATTTATGCTCTGTGGAGTTAACTGTCTCTGATAGAGCATTATTCGCTTGATAATTGACTTTAAGTGGTTCTGGGTCTGGAATTAACAGTTTAGCTGGGTTTGGTATTATTTGGCACAGCCTTTTCCATATGCTAATTTGAGTGTTTTGAGGTAGCTTTAAAAAATTTTCAACAATAAATTCCTCAGTGTTAAGGTCTTCCTTTGTTTGGGCTTGGGGCTCAGGTCTTGATTTGTCTAATTTAGCCCTTAAGTCGGTTCTGTTGCACAAGTGGGAAGATGGTAGCAAATTCTCCTTCACTGGGAGTAAAGGTTTAATAGATAGATTTTTAAAGAGACGGGCTGGAAAGATGCCAAAAGTTTTAAGGTATAGTCTCTCTCTTATCATACGGTTTGGGAGGAATGAGTTATTAAAATTAAGTAAATTCCTTGAATAATATACAGATGAAAAAAGGAGTTCCACTAAAGATAAATTCAAAGATCTTATCTTGAAAATCTGCTTGAGATGTTTATTGGCTCTGGGGACTGAATTCCATTTAGGGCACTGCCCATTGAAGGGGTAGACGTCTATTACCACTTTGTAGGGTTGTAAAGATAGGCAATAGTCCTTCCCCTTAACTGCTGAGTTATTTCGATCTGTAAGGTGCTGCACAGCTTCATGTTGATCTTTCCCCAGTTGGGGGCTGGTGCCAGGATCAGAGTCAGTAGGAATAGGCATCAGACTGTTAGGGGTTAATTGTCTCTGTGAAAGCACTGAGGTCATTTGAGTCACAGTGCTTAAAACCTCTGTTAATTTGGAGCTGACAAGTTGTAAAGTCTGAGCTGTTAACACACATTGTTCAGCCAGTAATTTAGTGTAGGAGACACATGATTGATCCTTTTCAGCTGAGGCTGAAGCTATGTCTCCCAGAGCCTCATCTCCTAACATGCTGAACCCATTATCCTCACTGCTCTTTTCCTCCCCCAAAGGAGCAAATCTATTCACTGTAGTTACCTCAGACACTGGGGAGGACTGTGAAGCAGCAAATTCTCCTATCTTGCTTTGTTTAAGGTTGCTTGTACCTTGCGGAGACAAAACTTATTTCCTCCTTTTATTTGAATTAGAGCCAAGTTGGTTATCAAGTAGGATAGGCGAAACAGCTCTTTTCTTCCTTTTGGTCATAACTGAGTCTGAATGTATTGATAAACAACTGTACTAATTCATCCCCTTAAAATCAGTTCTCAGCTAATGTATTAGTAAGGAGGAAAAACCTTATAAGTTCTTAAGCAGCTTTATCTCAAACGCATGATATTGCTGCTTCTATTCAGTTGAGCAAGGAGTAGAAGCCAAACTAAGCCAAACAGAGCTCCTTCTGTAGTTGTATATAAAATACTCAAGGCAGCAATTAAGGCTACTGAAACTCCAAAAAACAAGTCTAAAAAAGAGTAAACTCAGTACTCAGTACATATGGCAATGTACAAACAATAGTACTGGTTGCCTAATGTTGCCAGTAAACAATTAAGAAAAAAAAAAGAGAAGTTAAAAAGTTAAAGATAGCCTGGTCATAAAAATAGAATAAATAGGATAAACATAGCAGAGAATCAAACAGACCTCAGAGCTCCACGGATTGCTGCCTCTTCCAGCCAGCCGGCACCTCCCTAAACTCAGCTTTCTTCTTGGCAAAGCTTCTAACCATAGGAGGGTGCAGGGGTGATTGCAACAGACCATGGTCACCCTAAGGTGGCGGCTGGTTTAACTAGACCTCAGGAGAAGTCGGCCCTCCAGTCACATTGTGCCTCCGGGCTAGATCGGGCCTGCAAAGCTCGGGGATAAGATGGACCACCCGAGGCTGGTCGTGCATACTGTGCTTCATCCAGTATTTCATCAGGGAGCACTCTGTTTTGGACAATTACACATAAGTTGCACATGCTGAAGCCCTGTTTGCAATGGCAGTGGTACACACGTGCTCAGACTGAACTAGGTTAGGCTCTGATCTTTTGCTCTCTGCCTGGCGGCAAGAGCTCCCAAACTAGTGAAAAGAGAGAATTAACCAAATCCGAGTCAAGCATGTGTTATGCTTGCTTGTTGCCAGAGCGGATGCTGACTCTTTCGGTGATTGGTCAGGATGGTGGGGCATACATATGCAAATGCTCTATCAGCATATGCAAATTGGACACAATGCACCAGGGCCGGGCGTTCAGCCAATTGTGTGGGTCTCCTGCCCTTATGGGGCATCAGAGGCTAGATCTAAATTTATGAGTCCAAGGCCGAAGTAAGTGGTAAGTAAGATAGTGGCTCCAATTGTTCTCACCCTAACAATCAAAGCTCGCAAACGGAATGAGGAGAAAGATCTCCAAGAGGTGGGGGCCATTCTGGGCAGTAGACCTCCCGGAGTCCAGAGTCAGACCTGGTAATGCTGAGAGGGTCATGAGACCCTTGTTGTCTCGCCCTATCTCCCTAGGACGCCATTGCACAAGGCAATCCCTCAGAGTGAGAGAATGCCGGTGTTCCGGTCTGACTCGTGTCCCTTCCTCAGGGCATCAGGGCCGACTCTGAAGGCCCGATCTACAGAGGATAGGAGGACCTTGGGACAGCCATCCCGTGGGTCTTCCCCAAACAGTAAAAGAAAGAAATAACTATTCTTAGACTAAGAATTCCTAAAACAAGCAGAACTATGTACATGGCAGGACTATTTACAAAAACTGGGGATTCGGAGGGGTCACCACTCTGCCTCGCTCCCCTTCAGACAATGGCCTTTTAACCATTATTGAACGCCTCGTAGATTGAGACAAACGTCTCGGACAAGTCAATTTCGGGTATGTCTGTGTAATTTAAAGACATCTGAGGAGCAATTACATTAACAGGAGCCTTCCCGGTGTTCTCCTCAAGCAGGTCTGTGTTTGCAATGCCCTTCGGATCGACTGGCTGGCCCTTCCACTCTTTCAACTGGGAGACGTGGAAGAATTTCAGCCAGTCTCCCTTCTTCCGAGGAATCCTCACCTGATAGACAGCAGAGGAGATCCGCTTCACAATGGGGACGGGGCCAACCCACTTGGCAGCGAGGGAGTGCTTGTCCTTATAGAAATTTCTATATAGGACCAGTTGTCCCTCCTCCCACTAGCAAGGGTGATGCACCCATCCCAGCCTTTTATCAATTTTCTGCAAGTTCTTCCGCAACTGCGCTGCCACTTGGCAGTGAACTTGCCCTATATGCTGTACAAGGTTCCTCACCCACTCGTTATTTAGAACCACCAGTTCTAAATTGGAGGGGAGGCTCGTGTCTACCCAAAATGCCTTGGACAGCATCATCTTCCACCCAGTCATCACCATGTGTGGCGTGAAGCCGTGAGACGCCACCATGCCTCTGAAGGCCATCAAAATGATCGGTAGCTTAGTATCCCAATCTTTACCAGAGGAACGCACCACCTTCTGAAGCACTTCCTTCAGAGAGCAGCTTGTCCTCTTGATTTGTCCTGAGCTCTGAGGACAGTGGGCAATGTGAAAGCGTTGGTGAATGCCCAGTGCCTTGCACAACTCCTGAGTAACATCACCAGTGAA
>CAOLHI010006058.1:0-68775 GCA_948474755.1 Ctenosaura bakeri | reverse complement strand
GAAGGCAGGAGAGGCTGCAGCAGTTTGCTTTTGCCTGGGCTTACTGGAAAGGGTAAGACTTTTCCTCTCCTTTCCTGCCTGCTGAGTTCATGGAGTGCAAAGTGCTTTTGCATTTTGGGATCCTTTGCAGCCGCTGAGGGGTAAAGGCGGGAGGAGGAAAAAAAAGAATCTGGGATATTTGAAAAGCAGCTGGAAAAGTGGGACAACAAAGGATTAATTAGGACCGTCCCTGCTCGATCAGGACAGCCGGAGGGTAGAAGATCAAATGATGGCTAAAGGCAGAGGAGCATCTCATACCAGAGTCTTCCCTGGTCGGTTGTCAGCTCCTTCCCAGCTCAACTCCTCTAGTAGGACTATTTCCACACTAGCCTGTTATAGCGCTATGATTCCACTTGCAACATCCTATGGAATCCTGGGGTTTGCAGTTTCGGGAGGGGCCGACCGTTGCAAGTGGAATCATAGCACTATAACAGACTAGTGCGGAAATGGCCTATATTGTTGACTCAGATTGTCTTTATATTGTAAACCATCCAGGTTGGGAAATTACTTAGTGTTTCCTTCAGTTTTTGGATTCAGGCAAAACCTGAAGTGGAAAATTATATATATATATATTTATTCTAACATATGTTGTTGAACCATGTGCATTTTGAACTGCACTGATGTTTGTTTCACTGGTCAGTTTTATATTGTATTCAAAACAGAACAACAGCCTGGGCAATGTCTCCCCTTTTCTAGTTCTGTTTCCATTTCAAGCTGAATTTTATGTTTAAAAATCCAAAAACTTCTAAGAGGATTTGATAAGTATTTGTAAGATGATGATTACATCTCCCCCCTGCCTGAATACGTTAAAGAACTGAGCTTTTTAAATTTTTAAAAGAGGTCTATTTTGTAAATGTTATTAGTGCTTTCCTATTAGTCTAGTTTTGTTAGTCTTTAAAAAAAAAATGGAAAAGAAACAACTGTCTTTTTGCTGTAGATGAGAAGCATTTCCATGCAAGTTATTATTATTTTTTTCTGACAGTTCTCTCTATTTATTATTGTTTTAGTCTGTGACAAGCAATTTCCTGTACAGTTACAAAAATTGTTGGTGGCTTCAAAAAAAAAAAAGAGAAAAATATTAAAATGTAAAAAAACAAAATAGGTGAAAGGGAACTGTCTCTTTGTATGTGTGTGTTTTTATTGTTGTCAATTGCAGCTGTTCATGAAAACAAATGATTTTGCAAAATTAGGGCAATTACGCGAGTGAATAGTGGAAACCCAGGATTGCTCTGGTCTACAGTCTGGAACTGAAAATCAAGTTTATAGAGAGGCTGATAGAATCCATTTTTGGAACAAGAGGAATAAATGAGGTCACCATACAAGAAGGAGTACTAAACTGAAGCAGGTGCACATTGGATGAGGCAGTGTGACTCATTGGGAAAGACGATGATGCTTAGTAAAG
The DNA here is from genome assembly GCA_948474755.1 of Ctenosaura bakeri. NCBI lineage: Eukaryota > Metazoa > Chordata > Lepidosauria > Squamata > Iguanidae > Ctenosaura > Ctenosaura bakeri. The sequence continues at coordinate 67,334 of CAOLHI010006058.1, read as the reverse complement.
TGGGAGCAATAGGAAAAGAGGGAAAATGAAGGCTGTTTCCGCACTACACTGTTATAGTGCTATTATTCCACTTTCAAAATCCTGTTTACTGAGGCCAAAAAGCTGAGACTTCTAAATGCCCCTCCCTAAACTGCAAAGCCCATGTTTGGGAATGTTGAATGTGGAATAATAGCACTATAACAGTGCAGTGCAGAAATGGCAGGAGAGGTTCAGCCAAAGAAGCCACAGTGCTAGTTTGCAAGACCTGAGCAAGGCAGTTGATGACTGGGGCCATTTCCGCACTAGCCTGATATAGTGCGATGATTCCACTTTCAACTTCCTCTGGAATCCTGGGGTTTGCCGTTTCGGGAGGGGCCAGCCGGCCCCTCCCGAAACTGCAACCCCAGGATTCCAGAGGAGGTTGAAAGTGGAATCATCGTGCTATAACGGGCTAGTGCAGAAATGGGATCTTGGATACCTTGCTGGATGCAGAGGTCCAATCTTAAAGGAGTTAAAAGTGACTCGCAGGAGAGTGTATACGTCTCCCATTTCCCCATTCTCCCCACTGGTTTGAAGAGTTTTGAAGCAGAAGACATTGGATGAAGGCCACCGAATTGCCTCTGAGTCTTGTGACACACCTAAAAGTCTACCCCTGGACGTTAACCCAGTTTTTCAGATCACTTTCTGGGAGGAAAAAAGAAAGAAAGACAAGATAAGCCTGGGTTTACACGAGGGAGACAGGAGAACCTACCTGTCCAGGCAGGTCTTCCAATGCCTTTGCTCCCATGTCCTAGCTTTGCAGAGAGACTTCCTCTCGCCCTGGACTCGGCCACTGTCCGTTCCCCCACGCACACTCGCCATTTGTTATTTTTACTTATCTAATTTAGCAAATGCCCCAATCCTCTTAAGTCCACTGCTCCCCCCACGGCGCAGATTGGTAACTGAATTAGAAGGGATTAGGGAACCCGCTAAGGATGACAAATTGGTTCTTCAATGCCCGGTGACAGCTGCCCATGGTGATGCTGCCAGCCAAGTCCCCCTGAGTAACCTCCTTTAATTAAAGAGAACTACGGGGTCCATCCAGGGAGGGGAAGCGCACATACAGATTAAAGGTACTGGCAGGCACAGGAAGACTTTACTGGTACGCTGGTCTAAACTGGAGACTCTGAATCATTGGTGGGCAGGATGTGACCCCAGGAAGGACTACATATCTCCAAGTATCCCGATTTGGCCAAGACAGTACCAATTAATCCTCTGTTGTCCCAATTTACCAGCTGTTTTTAAAATGTTCCCGTTTCCTACCACTTTCCGCTTTTGCCCACCATTTACTTCAATTGATGCAAAAGGACTTCAGACTGGAAAAGTAGTTGTCACGCAGTTAGCAGAGGGAAGAGGGGGCAGGATCATGCCCTTCCCAGTCGGCTCAAGCAAAAGCAAACTGCGGCAGCCTCTCCTAGCTTGTGCAATCCTCCCCATTAGCAATTTTTGTCACTTTGAACACAACCTGATGTTGCTTGGTGGCACCTGTCTGAGTTTTTGTCTGTGAAAGGTTTTAGGGAATGGGCCTATGGCTCGCACTTGCTGTTGTGGCAATTCTTGACTCATCCAGATAACCCTTTTTCTGGTAAAAAAAAAAGAAAGGAATATTCATTACCTTTCTGGGAAGACACCAGAAGCAGCAATTCATTTAAATAGATTATAAGCTCTCCCCTTACACTGTTTAAGAACAAAACATCTCATTTTTCCCCCCAGAACAACAGGTAGATGGGCAACCATTTTCTAATATTTTTTCCCCGTCTTTGCAAACCATCCTTTGCTGCCTAATAATAATAATAATAATAATAATAATAATAATAATAACAACAACAACAATTTTTATTTGTATCCCGCCTCTCCACATGGATTGAAGCGGTGAACAATATTAAATACATTATACATTAAAAGACATTAAAAGACATTAAAAACATACCCAATCCTCCCCACCCACCAACCCACCTAAAACGACCCCTTAAAATACACAGCAATTAACAATCCATCAATTACTAATCGCAGCAGAAAAGTTTTTCCCAGATATGATAAAATTGCCTGCTGTAAATGCTCTTCAAGCAAAGTTGGACACGTGGAATTTGTTTTAACAAAATAACAATGCAGATTTGCACCTCTTAACTTCCTCATGTTCCTTCATGAGGACTGATTCACACATCCACTTCTCCTCATAACTCCCAGATGAACCTATGGATTTTTTCCAAGGAAATAGCATGCTTACTTTATATATATATATATATATATATTTAGCTTGCTTTCTTTTATATTCTTTTTATAAGTAATGAGTGGTGATGGCTTAATGTGTACAGATGGGCAGTCCAGGATGCCACTGGCAGATGTTGGAGTCATCTGAAATAGTTGGGGAGGAGTTTTGGACTTCTGTTAAATAAAGCAACATCAGGTTAATTTGAATGTTTAAAAAGAAACTTCTGTCCTGGTTGCCTTTCTGTTAATTTCTCTCAGCCTCAGGGGTTCCTCACATGTCAAACAGGAATATGAGTGGGTTGCCAATGACCAGGTAGCTGTGCAGATCTAAGTGGCCGCAGGAGATTTATGTTCAAGTCCTTAATCCCTAGTATCTCAGATGTCGATTTCTATTTTTGTAGACACATGACTCATGAGTGCAATAGGTAATGGATGAAATTGTTCTGATGAGTGGCTTCAGGTAAAAAGGTAGATCCCATAAACGTTTAGCCTGTTGCACCTGCAGGAATGGCAAATCCCTGCCCCAAGAGAGTTCCAGTCCAGAAGCCAGTACTGATGTTGGTGCAATCAGCAGTTGGTTAATTGGTTAATTAAAAGTGGCTTGCAGGAGAGTGTATACATCTCCCATTTCTCCATTCTCCCCACTGGTTTGAAGAGTTTTGAAGCAGAAGACATTGGATGAAGGCCATTGAATTGGTTAATTGCTGTCAAGTTGGCTTCAGCTTATGGAGACGCAAAGACACCATGCCATCAACAGCCCAGGTCCTACAAATGCTAGACGTTGCAATTAGCCGGCTGCCAAAAAAGCCTGGAAAGAAATAATACCTTGAAAAGAAATAACAACAACAACAACAACAATAATAATAATAGACTAATAGCCATCTTTGTGAAAGATGATGCACTTCTATCCAGGGCAATGGCTCCTATATGATGGAACTACTTCAAATTTTACATTGTGCAGGGGTGTGCCTCTATGCCTAAAACTCTCTAACAGCACAACAAGGGGAAACTCTGTAAAATATAAATGCTATAAAAAGCAATTTTGCAGAGAACTATCAGAGATGCATAACTTGCAGGAGAACCCAACTGAGTCTGCATGCTGCATGATACCTGACTTTGCCTAAGTGTAACCTGGCCCCCTACTCACATACCGGTATGTAAACCACTGACAGATGCTAAAATCAACAGACAATGAGCATCCATGTGTATGAATTAACCCTGAAGGACAAAGCTGATTTTCAGAGAAAACTGCATACCCTTTAAAACCCTGAACTATTTACCTGCCTCCAGTAGTACCAATTACCCAACACAGTACTAATTTGTAAGTGCTGTATTGTACCTATGCAAGACATAAAGGTAATAATACCCTTTTCTCCCTTGACTTGTTGCTATACCTTTACAAAATTTGTGTAAGGAAGATGCTCATTTCTGCAAGTTTGCGTGACCAGATGCAAGGAGAAACTTTTGACTCTTTCAGCTCCAGCTACTAGCAAGAAGTGTAAATCAAATGTCGAGTGTAACTCACCCATTCAGCATTCTGTCCGTAGGAGGACATGCATCTTTAGATCGCATTTATTTTTTAAAAAACTGAAATAACCAGAAAAGAAGTTGGCATACAACAACCTGCAACATTATCGGTAAAGATATCTCTTTTGCACTATACAATTATAGCATTTCAACACCACTTTAACTGTCATGGCTGCACCCTGTGAAAATGTGAGATTTATGGTTTGGTGAGGCACTAGAGCTTTCTGGCACAGATTTCTCACTGAATTGCAAATGCCAAGATTCCATAGGATGACGCCAACACCACCGACATATCAAAATGAGCCTCCTTCAACCAAGCACCCTTCAGAGGTGTTGAACTACAACCTCCATCACCCACAACAGGACAGTCAGTCCAAAAGCATGTTGTTGTTGCTACTGTTATGTGCATTCGAATTGACTCCAGTTAGGATGGACCCTGTCATAGGGTTTCCTTGGCAAAATTTATTCAAAGGTTTACTGTTGTCTTCCTCTGTGGCTGAGACAGCACGGCTTGCCCAAGGCCACCCAGTGGGTTTTCATTGTAGGGTGGTCGGGCTGAAAACTGGAGAGGGCTCCTGTACCATAACACTGTTGCAAAAGAGGGAATTTCAGTAGGTATTGCTTGTCATGCAACCAGGTAACAAACGACCCCTGCTGAAATTCCCTCTTTCTGCACAATCATTAAAGGTATAGGAGCTCTCTCCAGTTTTTAACCTGGCAACTCTATTGGAGTAGGGATTTGAACCACAGTCCTGGTCCATTGCTCAAACCGCACTAGCTCCGCTGAGCGTTATCTTGCGCTGTATCAGATAAACCCTGAAGCAGGGGTGGGAAGCATGTGGCCTTCCACGTATTGTCAGACTGCAACTCCTAGCAGGGATGCTGGGACCTGCGGCACGACAAGATTGGGAAGGCGGCACAATTCCCAACCCTTCTGCAGTGATGGAGCTCCACTGGCCGCTGGACCGGTGGTCCTTGGAGTCAGGGAAGGCCAGCATCTCTCCTGCTGCTAGGCCTAGCTATGAAGCCGGGTCCTCCCTCGTTCTCCTCATCTAGCTCTCATTAGAAACATTTAAACCGAGCTTAGCCTTGTTTCCCCTCATCCGCTCCCCCGCCTGCTGGACCGCCTGCCTACCCCCCACCTCTGTCTTTCTCCTTCCGCCTCCCAGCTTGACTGAGTTACGGGGAGGGGTAGACAGACACTGGGTGCCTCTGCCTCCAGTCCTTCTCCTCCTCCTGGCTTCACCTTTGCAAGGTCTCCTCTGCAGGCGTCTCCTCCGCCCATCTGTCTCTGGGGGATCAAAGCAGATTAACATCCAATCTGCCTGTCTACTTTTCTGCCTTAAAACCTGCTGACAGGTTTGCAGATTAAATTTTCTGACCCCAGCACACATACACACACACATACACACACATGCTCCTCGTATTTCCATCTTCATCCCAGCAACACATCCTTCCAGAGAAAAGCTCCAACCTTTTTCTTTCTAGAATGTGGCGGAGAGCTAAGTACCTTTCTCTTTGCCCGGGAAAAAAGAAGACTTCTGCACCTACATGCACACAGTATGGGCAATGCGCCTTTTTGATCGGGTTGCCAGGTTTTCGAAACAGCAATAAAGGACAGTGGAAAAATTCTTGTCACGTGGGGTTGACCGTCAGGAAGTGGCTATTAGCAGAAATGCATTCTCCCAAAAGACAAAATAAAAGGATTGATTTCCGTGAAATGTATTTCTCCGTAAAATTAACATGCTGTCTACATTGTCTGAACATAAAGTTATTTTACGATGCAATTTATGAAAGCGCCTGTTACGTTTCCTTTAGGGCACACAGCAATAATCCTGAATCTGTTTGAATAAGATAATTAAAAAATGCTTGAGAGCTAAGATCAAAGTTCAGAGTAACCTGAATCTCAGATTTTGTTCGATTTGCAAAACCTGTGTTCTCCCCATCTAGGGTCCCCAGACTGACAACTGGAGGAGGTCTTTTTCATGGGTGTGTAAGAGCAGGAATTTCAGTAGATGTCACTTGTCACTCAACCAGGTAACAAGCAGAATGCACCAAAATTCCCTCTTCTTCCAACCATTAAAAGTACAGGAACCCTTTCCAGATTTCACTCTGGCAACCCTAACACCCCCAAATATGGGGATTTCGATGTCTCATTCAGTCTATATCATACCCTCCAACATTTCACAAACTAAAACTAGGATGTATGCGGCCAGGCAACATCAGGAGTGTGGTCAAGATGACAAAAGTTATTAAAGAGGAAGAAGACACAAGCTAGGAGAGGCGCAGCAGTTTGCTTTTGCCTGAACCTACTGGGAAGGGCAAGATTCTGCCGCTTTCTTTCCTCTCTCTGCTGAATTAATGGAGTGCCATCTACTTTCCACTTTGAACTCAATTTGCAGCAACTGAAGTGAGCCAAGAACCAAAGGGAGAAATTTGGAGGAGATGAGAAGGACTAGGACAGAGCATCCATTGGGACTGTCCTTGTAAAATTGGGACAGTTGGAGGGTATGCTATGTAAAGCTTCCCAGCCCACAAATAAGGGACATCCTTTCCTATAAGGGACACCTGGCAACCCTAAACTCTGTAAGCATTTGCAAGTTGCTCTCTCGGAAAGAATATGACTTGTGTGTTGTTTCTTAAAGCTAACTTAATCGGTGTAGGTACCTGATACAGAATTAGTACAACATATAATATATATTATACTAAATCTGATATTTCTGACTGCCTTCTCCCCTTCCCAGACACCTTCCTGTTAGCTGGCTAGAAGGATCAGCTCTTGGTAGGCTGGTAAACCTAATTTCTACGCTTAGGAAAAGCTTTACTTGCTAATTTTTTGAGGGGCAGGGGAATATTAGCCAGCTGTTTAAGGGCATTAAAGCAAGGCCAGTAAATATGTATCCTTAGAGCTACTGTGGTCTAGTGATCTGAGTGTTGGATGAGAATTCTTGGGGCCTTTTCACAGTTATAGTACTGGTTCCATCCTGTGGAATGCTTGGGCCATTTCTGCACGAGACTGTTATAGCGCTATGATTCCACTTTCAACATCCTATGGAATCCTGGGGTTTGGAGTTTCGGGAGGGGCTGGCCGGAATGACAAAAGAGTCATTGGGGCTGCCTTTGCCAAATTGGAACGGTTGGAGAGCATGCTTTCTTATTTTCCTCTAAATTAGCTAACCGTGACCCCCAAATCTCTAGGGGTGCTACTGGCCATTGTGCTGGGTTTCAGGTCCCTTCACCTTTTCTGTGCCTGATCAATACACCACGCTGTTTCTGATTACCTGCTCAGATAACATTACATTTACTTTTTTCATGGCAATAGTTCCAGATGCTGACGAGGTGCTTTAAAGCTCTTAATGGTTTGTGACTACAGGATCTGAAAGATTACCAGCCAATACCTGCATGAGCCTGCACAAATATTAAGATCAGTGTTGGTGGAGGCTCTGCTATCTAGCCCAGAAGCATTTCGCTTGGGCCTTTTTCTTTGTAGGGAAATCTCTATGATCTTGGCCATTTCCGCACTAGCTTGTTATGGTGCAATGATTCCGCTTTCAACATCCTCTGGAATCCTGGGGTTTGCAGTTTAGGATGTTGAAAGTGGAATCATTGCACTATAACAGGCTAGTGCGGAAATGGCCCTTGTCTCTTTTGTAAAGGCAATTGCAAAACTCTTGTGAATCAAATTTGAGCCACGATGACATAGTTGTTTGAACGTTGGTCCAGAAGACCAGAGTTCAAATTCCTACCCAGGGATCTGAGAAGCTCACTCTCAGCCTCAGAGGAAGGCAAACACCCTCTGAACAAGTCTTTCCAAGAAAATCCTAAAATGGGGTCTCTCATTAGAGTTGACCTGAAGGCACACAACAACAACAAGCAGCCATTCCAGGAGTGAGACTCCCAGCCTGCTCTCCCTACCATGCCTTGGCCCCCTTCCTGCCAATATACAGATGCACAGTTTGATATTTGTGATTTTTTCACTTTTGCAAGAGTCCTGTTCCCGTAACCCTAGCACATGTGGAGGGCCAACGGTACACTCGTCTTCCAATGTGACTCAACCTGTTTTCATTCAGCGAGTGGACAGAGCAGCCAAAAAAAGTCATGCGTTCTATATGATAATAATAATGTGCTGGCTGTGAAAGCTTATACCGTAATAAACTTGATAGTACTTCAAGGATCACAGGAGTCAGGACTCTTTGCTGGTTGTTGATTTCTGAAAAACGGCTGGGGCAAGCAAAGACCTGAATACAAAGCTGTATTGTATTGTATTGTATTGTATTGTATTGTATTGTATACAAAGCAAGGTCCCCCTACCCAATTCTTTCCCCAGGATGGAAAGGGCAGCAAAAGATGTGGATGTGTTGGTGATGCCACCTAGTGGTGGGAGCTCTAGTGGGGAGGTGACTAAGGACAAATGCATGGAGAAATAGAAATCTACCAATAACTCCTATTAAGATACTTAAACATCCATACCAACATCCATAAAAGCTGTTGGAGGTACATAACAGAGAAAATCAGCATACCTTAGTTCCTGGTTTCTAAGCTTCTGGTCTTTGACTAGGATTGCCATACTGAAAACTGGAGGTGGTTTGTTGTTGTGTGCCTTAAGGTTGTTTCCAATTTACAGCAATCCTAGAGTGACCTCAGGAGGTTTGCCTTCCGCTGAGGCTGAGAGAATGTGACTTGCCCAAGGTGACCCAGTGGGTATTTTTGGCGGAGCAGGGATTTGAACTCTGGTCTCAAGAATTCTAGTCCAACATCCAAATCGCTACACCATGGTGGCTCATATCCATTTGATAGTTCTATAAAGAAGGAAAGTTTAGCTTGTGATGCTGGTCACATAACCAGGTAACCATTAAAGGTTATAAAGGAACCCTTTTCAGTTGTCACTCTGGCAATTGTTATCTCTGATGAAAAAATAAGAGCAGTGGTTAAATGCCAGTACTGCAGCCACAAGGTTGTGAGTTCGATCCTGCCAGGCTCCAGGTTGACTCAGCCTTCCATCCTTCCGCAGGTCGGTAAAATGAGTACCCAACTTGTTGGGGGCAATTAGCTAAAATTACACATTGTAAACTGCTTAGAGAGCACTTGCTATTTGTAATGTATAATGTATTTCATGTTGTTCGCCGCCTTGATCCATGTGGAGAGGCAGGATACAAATAAATAACTATATTATTATTATTATTATTATTATTATTATTATTATTATTATTATTATTATATTAGACTGTTATAGCGCTATTATTCCACTTGCAACATCCTATAGAATCCTGGGGTTTGCAGAAATTGCAAACCCCAGGATTCTATAGGATGTTGCAAGTAGAACAGTAGCGCTATAACAGTCGAGTGCGGAAATGGCCAGGATCTTTGGTCTGATTCTTTTGAGCTCAGCGTTCTTCCCTTCCCACAAGAAAAGCTAGCAACTCTAAACTGAAAGAGAAAGAATTTACCCAGTGTCAAATTTTATGCACAAAGTGCATGGTGGCTAATTTCCATTTTTGAAAAGGAAGGTGGAAGACTGGAAAATAAAGATCTTACAGCACTCCTCTGAAGTGCTTCCAGATTAGAAACAGTGAAATCATGGAAGACTTTAAAGGGTCTTTCAGTACCAAAAGAGACAAATAGGTTTACAACGCTATCCAAAAAGCACATATATAAAATGAGACAAGCAAGAGGAGAAATCGAAGAGGATACGTTTTGAGGAATCTTGCAAAGCCCTTTATTATTTATGTTACTCATGAACCCTGATTAAACTTCCTTTTGGAAAACTGTTAAGAACAAAATGCATCCCTTCGTCAATACTTTGGAGAAGCATTAGATTTACAGAGATAGGTATTTGGCTGATTAACTAAAATCGGAAGGTGGGAGGAAGAGAAAGGGGGAATTGACTATTCTAATATAGATAGAGGAACCTTGTAAGGTAAAAACATACATTTTAAAAAAAGATTTATGCACAATGCAAGATAGAATTTAAGGTGCTTGTTCAGTTTATTCTGACGCACCCATCACTTCCTCTCATCTGCTGGGATTTATATTCTTCCTCTTTTTGGTTTTTCACGGTACTATATTGAGGTCTCTCACAAAATCTTAGAGCTGCTCTGCTGGACTGAATGCAGTTTTCCTTCAGGGTGACCCAAATTCCCAATGGTTACCTTTCTCTATCTATAGGTTACCAACTTTTCTTCTAGATTTGCTCCTGTGCCTTTAACAGAAAGACTCAATGTGTCAGAATTTAACAGAGGAAGATGTTGCTTTGCGCAAGACATGAAAGTGAGGGGGCGGAGGACTTCCCCAATTAGATTCTTGAAGGCCAAGTTTGCTTTGAAAAACACAAAATCAGCAGCCTTGCATGACGGCATGCGAGAAAGATGTTGTGAAGAGAAACTTTAGACTCTGTTGCTCAATTCCTCCTGTGTGTATTTTGCAAGGAGGGTCACGGGGTGGGAAGGATGGCAGGAGGGCAGCCGGGTCATGTGTGGAGGAGAGATAAAAGGCATTTAAAGCTGGGGCCCTGAGCTGGATGTTTCCTTTCAGTTTCTCCGGGGACTTTCCACCCCATCGTCTCGGCTCCTGTGGCTCTGAGAAGGGATGCAACATGGCCTTTTCTGCCAGGCTCTTTGAGAAAGTCAGTCTTCTGGTGGTGATGCTTTCTCTGGCTCAGGCAGGTAAGTCTCCCACTGCATCCCATCCACCGGGCTTAACCTCAAACGCTTAGGGCCTTTCCGCATGAGACTGTTATAGTGCTATTATTCCACTTTCAGCTCATGATTTCCATTCCTCCCCCAAATGGCCTCTTACTATGGTTGATGTTTCTTGCATCAGAACATATGAAGCCACTTGATGTGCTGAGAGTATGCTTGTTAAATGTGATTGATTGATTGATTGATTGATTGATTATAGGGGAGACATTCTCTGGGGCGAGAGACTAGTCCTAACAGCTGGCAAGAGTGCAATTTAAGATTTTGGAAGATAGTCCCTTGCAAGCCGTAAAGGCCTTCTGATAGCTCCATGGGGGGATGATATTGGACTGCCACTCCCAGCAGCCCCAGGCAGCACAGCCAAGGGTGACAAATGCTAGAAATGGCAGCCCGACAAGAGTTGGAGGATCATGTGTCTCACTCCTGCCCTAAATTGGATCTTACATATTTTGTGTGTAAATCCAACACTAGTCACATTTCCGCACTGGATTGTTATAGTGCTATGATTCCACTTTCAACATCCTATGGAATCCTGGGGTTTGCAGTTTTGGGAGGGGCCGGCTGGTCCCTCCCGAAACTGCAAACCCCAGAATTCCATAGGATGTTGAAAGTGGAATCATAGCACTATAACAGTCTAGTGCGGAAATGGTCTCAGTGGTTCTCTTGCTGTCTCTAGTTAGGGATACTAATTATTCTTTTGGGGAAAAGAAGTACATTATTGTACAGAAGTAGATCAAAAGGAAAGGTTAACTCTTTCCTTCCTGCATTCTGTAACCCTCTGAAAACTCCCCCAATATCTAGAGCTAAGGAAAGTTACTTTCTTGAAGTACAGCTTCCAGGATGTCTCAGCCAACACATGGCTGTATTTGAATGTTCTGGACTACAGACCTTTAGATGGGGGTGTGAAGCGAATGGAACTTGGCAAAATTATTCTTATAAATAAGTAAATAAATTTGGGAAATCACAACTCTCACCGTCCCTTCTGAGGGACTACGGTGTCAGAATCATAGTGGCTATGCTGCTTGGATAGCCTCCAAATGTTGCTTTCCCAAGCCATGGCAGCAGAGGGATTCTGGGCACTGTAGTCCAAAAAGCAACTTTTTCAGGCTGAGAGGGGTTTGGCAACATTTTAGTACAAAAAGGGTGAATTTCCACACTCATGTTGGATGGGGATAGTTTCTGAGAGATGGACTCCCAATAGTTATTTTTTTCCAAGCCAGGCTGGCTGGGATCTCTCCTGGGAGTTGTAGTGCAAATAGGTTACTGATTTGGGAGAGATGATGGGGAAAGGTGGCTCCAACCTTATCTACAGCCAGCATGTCATCCTGAGGAATTTATCCTGAGGGAATGCAGGAGGAAGCAGGGGGACAATACCCCAGCCATCCTTTTTTTACACCAGGCTGGGCTGTTTGTGCTGATATTCCCTGGGGTCAGACGCACATCCTGCCCAGAGTGCATGAACAGCAGGTGGGATGTGAATGAAAGAAGAGAATCCCTAAAGATCCAGCAGTGTTCCAGGAGGTGCTTAATGAACCCTGGAATGAAAAGGCCTTCCTTCCTCTTAACTTGCGCATCAAGCAAAGCTGACCAAGTTCCTGCCTAATTGTTGTTGTTTTTGTGTACATGCAAGTCATTTCTGATTTATGGTGACCCTAACATGGAGTTTTCTGAGGCTGAGAATACATGATGTAGCCAAGGTCACCCAGTAGATTTCCATGGCCGAGCAGGGAATCAAACCCTGGGTTTGTGATCCAGCCATGCCGGCTCTCCACCAATCATACATTTCCTAAATTCCTATGAGTCTCTCTCTTGTGAAGCCCTCCTGCGTTTCCTCTTTTTCTTTTCTTTTTGTGGGGAGAGGGGGATCAGAGAGCCCAATTTTAAGGTTATCTGAAGGACAGTATTCTCCCTTCAGCATTCCAGAGGTGTAAACTAGAATGTGTCTGGCCAAGCAACATCAGAGCATGGTCAAGATGGCAAAAGATATTAATGAGGAAGAACACACAAGCTAGGAGACATAGAATCATAGAAATGTAGAGTTGGAAGAGACCCCAGGGGCCATCCAGTCCAACCCCCTGCCATGCAGGAATACCCTTAAAGCACTCCCGACAGATGACCATCAAGCCTCTGCTTAAAAACCTCCAAGGAAGGAGACTCCACCACACTCCGAGGCAGCAGATTCCACTGCCGGACAGCCCTGACTGTCAGGAAGTTCTTCCTGAGGTTCAGGTGGAATCTCCTTTCCTGCAGCTTGAATCCATTGCTCCTTGTCCTGGTCTCTGGAGCAGCAGAAAACAAGCCCTCTCCTTCCTCTACATGGCATCCCTTCAAATATTTAAACATGGCTATCATATCATTGCAGCAGTTTGCTTTTGCCTGAGCCTCCTAGGAAAGGCAAGATTCCGGCCCTGCTGGAAAAAGATTTTGAGGTCTGGTTGGCAATGCTAGCATCGCCTTGCCCACCCCTCAGAGTTGCTTCTTGGAAGCAAAAAGCTGTACATTGTGGTTCTGCTTGATGGAGAACCAATCAAGCCAATTCCATTCATGCAGTTTCAGTTCTCCAAAAGCAACGTTAATATGACACTGAGACAAAGGAAAGAGTTATGCAACTCTCCAGATGTTGTTAGAGTGCATCTCTCAGCATTTTTCACCATTATCTGTGCAGGCAGGAACTGACAGAAGTTGAGGACCAAGCAACATCATGACATACATACCCTCCTTGTAGCCCCCTAAAACAAATTTCCCAAACTCTGGTCTCTATGGCCGTTTCCACACTACACTCCTATAGCGCGATTATTCCACTTTCAACATCCTATGGAATCCTGGAGTTTGCAGTTTAGGGAGGGGTCTTTAAGACCCCTCCCTAAACTGCAAACTCCAGGATTCCATAGGATGTTGAAAGTGGAATAATCGCACTATAAGAGTGTAGTGTTATGATGTGTAAACAACATACCCTCCAAAATTTCATGGATGAAAACCAGGACATGTGTGGCCAAGCAGATCAGAATGTGGGCAAGAGGGCAAAAGTTATTAACAAGGAAGAAAACACAAGCTAGGAGAGGCTGCAGCAGTTTGTCTGAACCCCCTCTTCTCTCTCTCCCCCTGCTGAGTTAATTGAGTACAAGTTGCTTTTGTACCTTGAACTCACTTTGCAGTAAGATGAGGATGAAAAGTGAAAGTGGGCAGAGGACAATGAAACTGGGACATTTTAAAAGCAGGTGAAAATGTGGGATGATAGTGGATTGATCACGATTGTCCCTGCCAAATCGGGAGAGTTGGAGGGTGTGAAATGAATGTGCGTGACTTCGTGCAGTGTGGATTGCATAGAAATGTCCATCTTCATCCACCTTTGCGTTTCTCTTCCCCCCGCCAACCCCAGGCCGACATTTCCACCTGCTCCGCCAGCACATCCTGCAGCAGCGAGAGGAACGTGTGTTGAAAGAGATCTATTCTCACCAGTTGGTACAAGGGACAACCCTAATAGACTGGGACCACTTGATGGAGGGTGTCATTCGTCAACCTCTGGACCACTTCAACAGGCAGAGCCGTACCACGTTTGACCAGGTAAGAAAGAACGACAAAGACAAGTTTAAGAGGCGAAGCCAGAGAGTGTCCACAAGTGCTTTTGGACTGCATTCTTAGGTCTTTCAGGGCTCACAGACTTCCTTTCCTAGCCCTGTGGGATGTGTCCCCATTTTGGAGAATAACAGCTATTTTATTAATTGGTTAGGGACAGAGGTAGCAGTGGGTGGAGAAAAGCAGATCCTTGTTCCCAAATCTCACCTCTGAAATCCTTGGAAACATTGGAGTTTTTTTTGGGGGGGGAGGCAGGAGGAAGAATAGGACTGTCCAAAACACAGTAGTTATCTTGATTTAGTAATTCTAGAAGTTATAATCCTGGCTGTGTTGGCTAGGAGATTTCAAGAGTTGTAAATCTGGGGCCCTTTCATGCTATGGCCATTTCCGCACTAGACTGTTATAGCGCTATTATTCCACTTTCAACATCCTTCCCTAAACTGCAACCCCCAGGATTCCATAGGATGTTGAAGTGGAATAATAGCACTATAACAATCTAGTGTGGAAATGGCCTATATGTAAACAAACCACAACAGCATCTAAAACACTATATTAGAAACCATTGAAGGTGAATGATACTGTATGTAAAATGAAATTAAGCTGTATTAACCATACTAGTAAACAGGATTGGTAACTAAACCATATATATATATATTGATATATTAAACATAAACCCCACTTATGTATACATAAATATGTATTTTAACAATAGTCACTAGTGACAATAGATACATGTTTCACACATACTTATTGGGGACAATATATATTTGCAAGCATATGATAATGTATATAAACTTCACAGATACTTAATGAGGACAATACATAGTTGCAAAGAATAAAAAAAAATACAAAAGTGCAAAATACAAGATGCAAGGATATGCACATATACATATATACAAAGGGGTGAATGTGACCAAGACTGGGGTCTGCTTCCCCTCTACAATGATCAATCTGCTTATTCTTCAGATTGCAAGTGGAGGTAGTTCACATAATGAAATAATCCCTCAAGTTTCCGCTGCCCCAATATGCTGTGGATGCTTGGTTTAGCTTTGCCTTTCCTTGTCCCCTTGCAATCCACAGCGATACTGGGTTAATACCGGATTCTGGCAACATGGTGGGCCTGTCTTCCTCTTCATCGGGGGTGAGAGCCGCCTATCCGAATATGTTGTGCTAACGGGTAGGTACCACTGCATGAAACAGAATACCTTGAAAGTGGAAAACTAGTGGGAGGGAAGCCTTTCCAAAGACTGATTATAAACCAGGACTCACCAAAGCTGAGGCATCTCACCTCGCTTCTGATGGAAACAGATTTGTACAGATCAGGCCATGGGTTCCCCAACCCCCAGGACTATTAGCTGGAGTTCTCGGACACCAGCAGCTGGGACAAAAAGGAAAAACTTCCCCAGGGGATTTTGAAAGCAATATTTTTGTCTCCAAATGGAGACTGAGTCTCACGACATGATGTACTGCCCTCACTGGGGGGGCACAAAGGAGGGTTTCTCTCCAGCAGTACTCAGTTCAAAGGCAGGAGGAACTGTCCAGAAAAGTGCTCTCAGAAAGCATTGCTGGATTTCTAACACCAGAAAAATCTGGATGGATTGGATCAGATAAAGAACGCTGGACTAGGTGGTCCTTTTGATATCATCCTGAAAATTCCAAGGGCCCAGAACACTTTAAAAGCAGCAGAAAAAGTGGGACAAAAGAGGATTCACCCAGACTGACTTTGCCCAGTTGGGACAGTTGGAGGGTATTCTTCCCTTCCCAGAAGGCCTGTATTTGGATTTTCCTGTGGCTAGTGGCTGCAGCAGACTCATGAAATTGCTTATCTTTCTGATTTCAGGGCACCACGTGAACTTGGCAGAGAAGTATGGTGCTCTCCTGGTGGCCCTGGAACACCGTTTCTATGGCGGTAGTCTCAACCCTGACATGCTGCATGATCACAACCTCCAGTATCTGAGCAGCCAGCAAGCGTGAGTTGGCCCCTTGGTGAAACATTTTCTGTTGCGGGCAGAAGGGATTATGGTTATGTGTTGCCCCCTGTTTGTTGCCCAAGGTGGCTGATGCCAGGAATCTCTGGGGTGGCTTTTGTAATGTGCTACAGATCTCCCTAAGCGAAGATCTGATTTTACAAAAGTTAAATGGCCAATGAAACAACAATGGGGTTTCAAGGCACATGGTTAAAACCCATTTAAAATATGTTTAAAACGTAAGTGAGAAGGTACAAGATCAAAACACAGCACATGACTTTCAAACATCCTGCTGCCATTTGACTAAAAGAAAAAAGAAAAAGTCAAAGGCCTGCCCAGATAGAAAAGTTTTAGCCTGCGGGTGCAAAGAGAACTGAGATGGAGGTAATCGAATCTCCTATGGAAGAGAATTCTGCAGCCAGAGAGCAGCTATGGAGAAGACTGTCTCCTGTGTCCTCAGTAAATATGCCTGTGGTGGTGGTGGGACACAGAGAAAGACCTTCTTCGAAGATCTAAAAACACAGGAAGGCTCATATAAGGAGATACATAGTCTTTCAAGATAGTCTGGACCTAAGCCATGTAGGGGTCTAAAGGTCATCTACAGTACTTTGAATTCTGTCCAGAAATTGGCAGATAACCAGTGAAACTGTCTCAGCAAGGGAGTCATAGAATCCTAGAGTTGGAAGAGACCCCAGGGGACATCCAGTCCAACCCCCTGCTATGCAGGAACACCCATCAAAGCATTCCCAACAGATGGCCATCCAGCCTCTGCTTAAAAACCTCCAAAGATGGAGACTCTACCACACTCCATGAAGGCAGCAGATTCCACTGCCGGACAGCCCTGACCATCAGGAAGTTCTTCCTGAGGTTCAGGTGGAATCTCCTTTCCTGCAGCTTGAATCCATTGCTCCTTGTCCTAGTCTCTGGAGCAGCAGAAAACAAGCCCGCTCCCTCCTCAACATGGCATCCCTTCAAATATTTAAACATGGCTGTCCTGCCCCCTCTTAACCTTCTCTTCTGCAGACTAAACATACCCAGCTCCCTAAGGCTTTCTTCATAGGGCATGGCTTCCAGATCCTTCACCATTTTGGTTGCCCTCCTCTGGACGCGTTCCAGCTTGTCGACATCCTTCTTGAATTGAGTCAAATGATGCTTGTAACCAGCCCCCATCAGCAGCCTTTCTAAAGCATTCTGGACCTGCTGAAGTTTCCAAACAGCTATTTCAGCCTAATGTACTCACAGCTGGCCATGTAGATTTGTCCTGTTGATAAGCATTCATACAAAAAGACAGTCTTTTCATCACCTTCTGAGCATCCGTGGATAGTACAGGGGTTTTAAGGAGGAATCTCCTCTGCTTGGAGGTTGTTTTTAAAATAGATTTTCCAAGTGCACCATTGCCCCTGCTTAAAGAGTAGGGGAGCCAAACATAGAGTGAGTTCTGCTCCTTGTTGCTTATACCCTGCATCAGGAGAAATTTCTTCAAAAGAGTCCTTTGTTTCTTACACTGTCCAGTGCTGGCTGAATTTGCCACAGTTCATTAACAACATTGTCCTTGTCAAATCAGATTGGGTATCTTGCTCCAACGCTTATTTTATATTATTATTATTTGTTGCAATGTTCATAATAAGCTGCAAAATATATTTAAAATCTCACCAAGGGTTCCTGCCATACCTTTGTTGTCATAAATGCCCAATGCAGTGCATAATGTATCTAATATTCCAACTGGTCATCTGTTTTCCCCAACGGCATATTTTGTGTCTAACGGCATCCTAATTAAAAAAACAAAAATCCAACCTTGCTTTGCAACCTGGTTTGTGAAACCTTGCCTTCTTCCCTCTGTGCAGTTTGTCCGACCTTGTTTCCTTCCACCAGTTAATCACTGAGAAGTACAACTTGACACCAAACAACACCTGGATTTGCTTTGGAGGATCCTACCCCGGATCCTTGACAGCCTGGTTCCGACTCAAGGTAACGCCCCAGGGCTTCTGTGATTAAGGTAGGCTAGCAGCTTCATGCCTTGCCATTCTCTTGGGCTACAGTCTTATAGTATCTTATAATGGTTATGATGCATTGCACTGCAGTTGTATATATCTTGCCATACAAACCTGCAGCTGATTCAAGGCTAGAAAAGTGGTGATGCTGCATTGGGAAAACCAGCATTTACAGCTTCTGTAATGGCTTTTATAAGCAGCTTTATCGCATGCTCTGAGATCTTAAAGAAACCCTTTGGCTGGGCCAGGAGAGAACAGCTGGATCCTTATGGCCATTGTCAGAGCACTTTGCTAGTGTACGTACCCTCCAACTGTCCTGTTTGGGCAGGGAGAATCCTGATTAAGCCTCTGTCATCTCACTTTTTCAGCTGCTTTTCAAATGTTCCAGATTGTCTCTCCTCCTCCCATGTCCTGCCATTTTTTCCTTTAGTTGCTCCACACTGAGGTCATTTCTGCACTAGACAGTTATAGTGCAATTATTCTGCTTTCAACATCCTATGGGATCCTGGGGTTTGCAGTTTAGGGATGGGCCCTCAAAAGCCCCTCCCTAAACTGCTAACCCCGGGATTCCATAGGAGGTTGAAAGTGGAATAATAGCACTATAGCAGTCTAGTGCGGAAATGGCCAGGGTTACATCTGCAGGTCATTGTGGAGTCTTACTAGTATCAGCTGAGGTGGGTAAGTAAAGGCAGATGGGAGAGGAACTCATGGATCACCTGTTGCTTATCTCTAACCAAGCATCAATCCTCTCCAAGCCAATGCCCTTCAGATGCGTTAGATTAAGTCTCTCACCATCACCAGCCAGAGGAAAGCTGTATTGGATGATCTAGGGGCAGCAGGGGACTATATTTCTTTCTCCACAACATTTTCCCCTTCTCCTTCCTTTCTGTTCCAGTTTCCCCATTTGGTCTTTGGCGCAGTGGCATCTTCAGCCCCCGTCCGAGCCCAGCTGGATTTCACAGGCTACCAAAAGGTGAGGCCCTATGGAAGAATCAAATGACTCTGTGTTCAGGGATGGGCCATTTGATAGCCCAAAACCAATCCCCAAAAGTCTTCCCAAATTTTAATCAAAGAACCCCTCCAGCCCAATCTAAACACATCTTGGGAAAGTACAATTTTGGGTTACAATTTCTACCAGCTGTCGTGGTGGCTGGGGGATTCTGGGTGCTGTAGTACAAAAGAAATTCCATGTTCTGAACCTATTGTCACCCCAGGAAGCATTTCTTCATCTAGGTTCTTCCCCTTTTCAGAACTGGAGAATAATATGATTCTAAGGTCATTCCTTCCATGACTTCCGCCACCCAAAACAAGGATCAGTACTTTTATGTTAGTTCCTGGTTAAAGATTTTGGCAGTTCAGAGAGAACCCGTTCTTTTTTAATCTTCATTACTGACAATGTGCTCATGCATCACCAGTCTTGGTGACAAATATCTATACGCCAAGGGTCCCACATTCATTCCCTAGCATTTCTATTTAATAGCGTAACAGGGTTGACCGCAGAGAACCAGTGCCAGTCCAAGTAGTCAAAAGCAAGTTTGGACTAGCAAGTGGGCTGATTTGAAAGCTTCATAGGTTTATTCCCATTTCCCTAACCTTCTTCCATTTTCCTCTAGGTTGTTGCAGCAAGTCTATCCAATCCAGTGATTGGTGGTTCCAAAGAGGTTAGTTTGTCAATTTTAAACTAATGTGCACGGATTTAGCTATTTGCCTCAATTTCTCAAAGACTTTGTGTGCCAGCAATCACATTTGGGGTATATGATCCTTGCTAGCTTCTGTTGGTGTAAGAGTACACTTTCTGAGCTCCAGGAAACCCTCCGTTCTGTTCTTGCCACAAACTATCTGGGTGCTCTGGAACCAGCTACTAACTGCTTTTGTCTGTCCCAACAAGCCATGGTCTAGCTTGTTGAATCTGGCTTGTGATGCCTGAACCCACTTCTAATAACAAGCCATGGCTTGTTGACCAGTCACAAACTACAAACTATAGTTTGTTGGTAATGAGGGAGTAGTGTGCTAATTACGGAGTAGAAGTGTTTGAGTGAAGTGGTGTGCTGTATTTTTAAATTTTTTACTGGCAATTATGTTTTAAATGTTTTAAAAATGTTTTAAACATTTTTAAAATAATATTGTGATTTATTGTGTTTTAAATATTTTAAACATTTTTAAAAATAATATTGTGTTTTAATTCTTTTTATGAGAAAGAAGTAGAACCATGTCCCTCCCAGCAGGTTCAGGCAAAAATAAACTGCAGCAGCCTCTCCTAGCTTGTGTACCCATCAGTAACTTCTACCAATTGGTAGATGGGAGGAATTTCTGCCATCAGTAACTTCTGCCAATTTGATCACATGGTGAGGTTGCTTGCCCAGGCATGTCCCAGTTTTCACCTACGAAACGTTGGAGAGTATGTGGTGTCTTTGTTGTGGATTTGGGATGCTCTTGCTCATGCTTCCTGGTACCATAAATATCCCACCTCTGTATTAAAAAAATGGAAGGAAGACCTTTCTCCCTCTTGCTATAACTTTTTGTTTTGGTCTCCTTTTAGTGCCTTGTTGCTGTAACAGAAGCCTTCTCTACTTTGGAGAAGTTGGTGCGTGCTGGCCTGTTGGACAAGCTAGCTGAAGATTTCCAATCTTGTATGCCTTTAGATGGCTTGAATGACAGCCTTGTCTTGATCGACAATCTGGCTTCCATGTTCATGGCCAGCGTGCAGTATAACAATGAAGGCGCGGAATGGGCCAACGTGGACACTGTCTGCAAAATCATGACCAACCACAGCACTGGATCTGCCTACCAGAGACTTATTGCAATCAATAATGTAAGTTGATGTTGCATTTAGGCACTAGCCCGGTCACCACTGGATGTTCCATAAGGGTGACTGTCCCTACCAAATCGAGACAGTCGGAGGACATGGAAATGCTAAATCTCCCCAGAAGTCTCTGCAAGAAGCCATGTAAGCTGTTAATAGGGCAGCAAAGATGAGTTGATTTTTGTGGTTCTTTTTACCTTCAACAGGTAACTGTGGGTAGCACTAAAATTCGATGCTTGGAAAACTCATACATAAAATTAATAGAAGAACTGCGCAACCCCAAGCTCTTTTCGCTGGATAACATTCTGAGGCAATGGACCTTCCAGACGTGTACAGAATTTGGATATTGTAAGTTGAGAACAGAATTCAGCCAAAGAAACTAGGATGTTGCAAACATAGATTTAAAAGTGTGTTAATTAGGAGCGTCCCTTCCAAATCGAAATAGTTGGAGGGTATGATTGATGCCTTTGATTCTGAATGACCCCAGTTCTGTTCTTTCTCCCGTTCCAGTCCAGACCTGTGAGGATCCTGTCTGCCCCTTTTCCCACCTAGTAAACCTGAAGTTTGAGATAGACGTTTGCAAGGAGGTCTTCAACATATCCGAACGCAGTGCCCAGAAAGCGGTGTCCTTCACCAACGAGTACTATGGGGCTGACCATCCCAAAGCCACCCGTGTCCTTTTTGTGAATGGTAAGGAGGATTGTGAGGTGGTGGTGGAGAGATGGCCACTACTGCCCTAGTGGTGCAGTGGTTAAATGCCAGTACTGCAGCCACAAGGTTGTGAGTTCGATCCTGCCGGGCTTCCATCCTTCCGCAGGTCGGTAAAATGAGTACCCAGCTTGTTGGGGGCAATTAGCTAAAACACACGGTAAACCATACATGCTATTTGTAATGTATAATGTATTTCATGTTGTTCGCCGCCTCAATCCGTGTGGAGAGGCGGGATACAAATAAATTATTATTATTATTATTATTATTATTATTATTATTATTATTAGTTTTGTTGTTGTTGTTGTTGTTGTTGTTGTTGTGTAAGCCAGGCCTTCCCTAACTTATTTTGCAGATGACAGCGGCTATGGGGACTGCAGGAAATTACAGCCCAATGTGCAATTTCCTTGAGTACCTAGCTTGTTGTGATACATTCTGTAGCTTAAGGGTGCACTCAGTGTTTGTGTGACCCCCTGGGCTACATGCAGCCCCTATACACCCCCTTTGTGCAAAGCTCTCCACCAGATTCCCCAGATCCCTGACCAAGTTTTTAATTCAGTGTAATTTTCATGCAATTTTTGTCCCTACAAAAACCTACCTTTGAGGCTTGTATAAAAAGAAAGGGGGAAGGAAAGATGTGAGGAGGTAGTCTTGTGGCACCTTAAAGACTAACCAATTTATCTTACCGTGTGCTTTCATGGATTTCAATCGACTTCCTTGGAGGCACTGAGGGACAACAGTATGGAAGTATTTAAGCACAGTTGCACAACTGCGAATGCGGGATTCAGAGTGATACGGGATACAAAAAGAGACAGTGATGATACTGGGACGTGTGTGGCTACTTTTACCTAGCCTTTCTGCACTACACTTTTATAGTGTTATTATTCCACTTACAACATCCTGTGGAATTCTGGGATCTGTAGTTTCCTGAGGCTCAAGAGCTTTGTGGCTGACAATCCTAAATGCCCCTCCCTGAACTGCAAACCCCAGGATTCCATAGGAGTTTGAAAGTGGAATAATAGCACTACAACAGTGTAATGCAGAAAGGTCTCAAGTTTATGCATTGTTATCCAAGTCAAAGCCTGAGCTTTGCCCAGCTTCATTTTTCTTCTCCCACTTGATCAGACATGGGGGAACATGTAGCCCTCAAGTTATTGCTGAACTGCAGCTCCCATCACCCTAGGACAGGCAACATAATGGGATGATAGGAGTTGTAGCTTGACAAGAGGTGGGAACCACTTCAGCTAGTACTTGCTGGTATCGTGGCACTTGTAGGCTAAAAATGTTAACTTTCCCTGCATTTCCAAGATTTGCCTTTCCTATTGCATCAGAAATGAGGATGATTTACCCTTTTTCTTTTTAAAACCTTTTCTGCCCTCGCTCCTCAGGTGACATTGATCCTTGGCACGTGCTGAGCGTCCTTGAGGACCAGTCCCCCTCCGAGCTGGCCATTTTGATCAATGGCACTGCCCACTGTGCCAACATGGAATCGCCTTCAGCCACAGACCCATTGCCTCTGGTCAATGCCAGAAAGGTGAGGAAGGGGCTGATGATTATATATTTATAATATTATTTAATCATGATGGCTTCTTATTAAAACCAGTTGTGTGTTGACTCCATATCTTTGGGGAGCCTTTCCTAAGGAAATATGCATAGTTCCCTCCACCCCGGGAGGATTTTAAAGACCCATTTATTCCAACCTAGGCCATTTCCGCACTGTTATAGGACTATTATTCCACTTTCGGCATCCTATGGAAAGCTTTGGGTCTGGTCATTGCCTGGATGGGAGATGCCTTGGGCAGAACCCCGAGCAAATGCTGTGAACTCCAGGGTTGAAGACAAGATATAATTCTAATATATATCTATAATATAATATATAAACAGCAGAGCCAGGATTCAAACATTGTGGAATATGTATTGGGAGAACGACTCAAAAATGTGGATTTAGGAGTTGACAAAGTGGTTGCCACGAGACCACAGAGCAGGGGTGGGCAATTGCCAGGAGTTGGTGAGCCTTTAGGGGATGTGGGGGTCTATTTTGTTAATTAAAAAAAATGGAGACCTCCCAAATGTTCTTGGGGGTTACGCTTTGCTCATCCTAACACAGAGCATTCATTGGGTGGCATCCTGTTAGGAACACACGCAAGCATAAGTCAAGATATGCACGCAGGACCAAAAAGTCACCATTTCAAAATGGAGATAGTCTCCTGATGGAAGTGGAAGCACAGCTGCACAGGCAGTGTGTTCATTGCCCCTTGCATTTTTATGTCCCATCCTTTACATTTTGGTTGTGCATCATGTCTTGTGCAATAGCACACTGTCATGGATATCTGTTGCACAGTGTTGCTGTTCTTCATGGAGATTAAGCAGCATCAGCATAGCCTATTTCCACAGGCAGATATTTATTCTGCACTGCGGGTATGTTGGATTGCAAGCCCTGTCAAGCACAGTAAAACATATGACCTTTTCTTTTTCTTTCTTTCTTTCTTTTTCCCTCTCCCCTTCCCTGCCTTTTTTCCGCTCTTCCTTCCACACCTAGAAAATCACCTCTCAGATTGGTGAATGGCTGGAATTGGCAAGGAAGACACCACAAAACATTTGAGTGGCCAGATGGAAAAGAGAAAAAATGTGCAATCCATTGGAGCCAATCATTGGAGAAAACGTGCCCAGACTCGCCCTTCCTGGGGGCTTGTCAGAAGATCTTGACACGGTGATTCTACTTTTACAAATCTTGTTACACTTTGCATCACCTCGGAACTGACTCTTCTATTACTGTGATACGTACTTTTAATTTTTCTACACTTGAAAATGTATTTGCATCACCTTGGAACTGACTTCCCTACCACGGTAGATTATGTTTTTGTAAAAAAACAAACAAAAAAACTTTTTACACACTGCTTAGCAAATAAAGAATTTTTATACAATTGATTCACCCCCATTGATATTGCAGCGTTCTGTCAAGAAAGCCAGATCTACTTGTAAGAGAGTATGTATGAAAGGGAGAGAAGAAGGTTGTCCCTTTTTTTCTTCATCATCTTTTAAAAAGTGTCCTTGCTCCTCTGCTCTTAATGTCAGCCGAACCTGTAGGAATGTGGAAAGGGAAGCTTTCTCCTTCAGCTCATTCTCTGTGTTTGCTTCCGTATGTCAGGCTGCTTGACAAACACATGGGACAAGATCAATACAAAAAAGACTGGAAATTTAAGTTAGGAAAATATTAATGGGGGCCAGAACACTCCTTTCCCTTTTGCAGTTTTTTTAGAGTCAAATCTTTGCCAACTTTCCAAAGCAAACCAAAGCAAGGAAAATGATTCTTGGAAGCTTTGTTAAATACAGACTTGGGGGCAATTAGGATACTCGAGAGAAAGGCAGGTTTTGTTGCTTAATAAAATGACTGCGCCGTTGGTCCGATCTACATCAAGGAGCGAAAAGTCCCAACTGTTCTGATTTGGCAAGGACAGTTCCCGTGATTCCTCTATCATCCCACCCTTTCAGTTGCTCTTAAAATGCCCAAGTTTCTTTCTCTTCCTCCCACTTTTTCTCTTTGTCCTCACCTTACTTCAGTTGCTGCCAAGTGCGTGCAAAGTGCAAGAGTAGTTTGCACTCCATTAATTCAGCAGGAGGAGGGGAGTGGAGGGGCAGAATCCTGCCCTTCACTGGAAGCTCAGGAAAAAGCAAAGGGCTGCTTTGCCTCCTAGCTTGTGTGTCCTTCCTTGTTTATAACATCTGCCATATTGACCATACTCCGATGGAGCTTGGCCAAAAGTGGCTTGGTTTTCAGCTGTGAAATGTTGGAGAGCATGGAGAACATTTGACCGAGTAACCACATCAGGACCCCTGAGAATGCACCAGGGTCATAAAATGTGTGAATTTAATCCATTTCAGGGCAGCACACCAGCTGTCTCTCCATGCCAACATCAGAATAGAAAAGCTGTGTCATCCTTTGCATCGCTTCTTTAAAACAAAACAACTTAATTTAGCTTAAGAATTTTCCTTATTTTAAAGCTGTTTTTTTTTTCTTTTAATAAAGCATGTGCAAATAGATACAGAGTGATACATACCAGATTCCACTTGCTGCATCTTAGTCCATTTCCTCACTAGACCGTCATAGTGCTATTATTCCACTTTCAACATCCTATGGAATCCTGGGGTTTGCAGTTTACGGAGGGGCTTTTGGGGTTGGTCTAGTCCAGAAATGGCCCTAGTTGCCATTTTCTGCAATTCCTACCTGCTCCTCCAGCATTTCAAGCAATGGAAGGAGCATCTTTGGTCCCTCCTGTTTGCATCTCCAGATGGTGAGGCTAAGAGTCTGGCACCCCCAAATCTATATCGCTTGCAGAACTTAACTGTGAGTTCACATATTAATTTATTTTTAAATTAACTAAATTATTAAAATAATTCTATCCCACCCTCTGTGGCAAGATACCAGCGCAGAATATATACCTAAAACAACTGAAAACAATTTCAGATAAAACTCATTAAATAATTTAAATAGAATAACAGTATAGGAACCAGATCACCAAGTTAAAACTGGTGAAAAAGGCTAAAATGGTTAAAATAATATACATGTACACACATTCCCACATGTTCATCACTTAGTGATTGGAGCTGATTTTTCTTTTAGTGCTTAAGAATTTTTAATACACTTTTTTTTTGTTGTTGTGTGCCTTCAAGTTGTTTCTGACTTATGTCAACTCTAAGGTAAATCTATTGTAGGGTTTCTTGATAAGATGTCAAAATTCAATACTTGAACCTCTACACTGTGTTGGGATTTTTTGTTTTTGGCCATTTCCACACTAGACTGTTATAGTGCTATGATTCCACTTTCAACATCCTCTGGAATCCTGGGGTTTGCAGTTTAGGGAGGGGACGGCTGGCCCCTCCCGAAACTGCAAACTCCAGGATTCCAGAGGATGTTGAAAGTGGAATCATAGCACTATAACAGTCTAGTGCGGAAATAGTCTTTGTTTTTGTTTTTTTCATTTTTTGCTACTTAAGAATCTGAAATTCATTTTGTTATATGTCAAAGTTGGAATACACCTTGTTCCATTATAAAAAATAAGGACAATCAAATGATATTTTTAAAATAAGGGGGTGCCTTTAATAGCTGAGATCAAGTATAGTGTAGTGGTTTGAGTTTTGGACAGCTACTCCAGAGTCCAGGGTTCAAATCCCCGCTCAGCCATGGAAACCCATAGATTGACCTTAAGAAAGAAACACTCTCTCAGCCTCAGAGGAAGGCAAAGGCAAAACTGCCTCTGAACAAATCTTACTGAGAAAACCCTGTGATAGGTTCACCTTAGAGTTGCATTAGTGAGAAATGGTTTAAAGGCAAACAACAACAGCGACAACTTAAATAGCAATAGAAAAAGAGAATCAAATGTAGAAGTGCCTCTCAAAAATACTTAACAGAGTCCATTGTTTTCTAAAAGTCTTTAGCTGTCCTGGAGATTTGTATGAATTGCTGTGGATGCAAGAAGACAGCCGAAGGAACACCGTTGAATTGAAGCTTCAGCTAAGACGATTAGGTGTGTGCATGAATAGGAATTGCTTGAAAACAAAGTTCTGCTTCCTTGTCTTCAGATGGTCAGTTCAAAAGCTGCAGCAGAGTGGAAGTGCATGGCTGTCTTGGTCTCTCCTACTTGGCCTCGGTTGTCAGCAAACGCCTCCTTCTCAAAGGCTTCCATCTCCTGCTGTAGTTCCTTCAGGTCCTGGATCTCCAACGCAAGGGTGTAGAGCTGGTAGAAGAGCACCCGGTCAGTCAACCGTAGGCTCAGCTGCAGGGCAAAGAAAACCTGGCTTTCAGAATTGGTCAGCATTTGTAACGCTTTGTGTGCATATATGCCTTCAAGTTGCCTGTCGATTTACAACGACCCTGCAAATTTCATAGGGTTTTCTTAGGCAAAGAATACTCAGAGTGGTTCTGCCACTTCCTTCCTCTGAAATATAGCCTGCAGCACCTGGTATTCCTTGGCAGTCTCCCATACAAGTATTTACCAGACCTGACCTAGCTTAAGTCATTTCTGCACTGGGCTGTTATAGAGCTATGATTCCACTTTCAACCTCCTATGGAATCCTGGGGTTTGCACTTTTGGGAGGGGCCAGCTGGCAAACTCCAGGATTCCATAGGGTGGTGAAAGTGGAATCATAGTGCTATAACAGTCTAGTGTGGAAATGTGACTAGTGTTGGATTTAGACCTTTAGAGTATTTAGCCTAGATTTGTAATGCTTGGTAGTTTTTTCCCCCTTCAACATTAGGGTGCATCCAACGGTCACAAAACATCCCTAGGGGGCCATCTGAGCCCCATCAGCCTCACTTTGCCCACCTCTGCTTTATCAGGTAATACAAGCAAAACAGGCAGCGATCTGCCCCAAGAAGCTTCCAATCTATGTTTGAACAGTGACGGGATGTGTGTGAGTGTATTGAGAAGGCAGAATAGACACAAATCCTGCTACACTGAGTTTGGCAGGGCTTGGAAAGATTAATTTATGGGCCACAGCCCCATAATCCCACAGCCGGGATTTCAAGCCCATCGGCTTTCATGTGAAAGATGGGTTTGGGGGACTGAGAAGAAGGGGAGGTGTGGTTTGCATCGTTGCTATGGGCCTTCAAGTCATTTCCAGCTTCATTCAGAAGAGGGCTGACGTTGCCCTCCTCTGAGGCAGAGAAAGTATGACTTCCCCAAGGTCACCCAGTGGGTTTCCACAGCTGAGTCAGGATTTGGATCCTGGGCCATTTCTGCACGATACTCTTCTAGCGCGATGATTCCACTTTCCGGCCGGCCCCTCCCGGAACTGCAAACCCCAGGATTCCATAGGAGGTTGAAAGCTAGAAGAGTGTCGTGCGGAAATGGCCCTGGTCTCCAGTGCTGCAGTGAAAAAGACAGCCAGGGAACAAAGGGCAGAATCTTTTAGGGAACGGAAGATTTTTGGACAGGACAGTAGGGCTGGCTGAACAAAGATCACAGATGGACCACAACAAACCAGAGAAACAAAGAGGAAGTTCATGGAACAAGTGACAAGGGCATTGTGGTTATTCAAGTCACTCTTTTCAAATGACTCTTTATTTCAGGGTTTTCTATCCAATGATCCATTCATGAACACTGTTGGATCTAGTGATATAAAAATGGCAAAGGCAACAGATGAGGGAAAAATACACATATACACTTTTCAAGGCACTGCTCTTGCCCTGTGATTCCTCCCTCTCCCTGCCCAGGGAATGGGAGAAGAAAGTCTAGGCCTTTTGATGCTGGGCCAGACTGTGAGATCTGGGAATCCTAAAAGCACTGTGGAGGGACTCACCAATTCTCTGTGCACCCAGCTGATCTTCTCTTGGAAGCTAGAGCAGCTCCCTTCTAGCGGCTTGACCACCTCCTGCTCTTCCTTCTCCTGCAGAAGTGATGGAGACAAGCTGAGCTCCCTAAACACTTTTGGCAAGGGGGGCAGCCCTCTGAAAGGAGGCTCCTCTTCATTAGTCCAGGCCCAGGTGTCCGGGATGGGGTTTTCTGCTTGTAGTACGAGATTCTCCCTGGGAATCCAGAAGTTACAACAGGATCATGGGCACATTGTTAAATGCAATACAACACCCACATCTCTCTGCACCAGGAGCGGGAAGAAGCTGGCCTGTGAGATATTTTAAACTACAATTCTTTCAGTCCCTGACCATTGATCATGCTACCCAAGGCTTCTGGGAGTTGAAGTCAAAACATCTGTGTGATCTAAGAGTCTGTTTTCTTTTCGCTAGCTGGCAAAGATCTTTTTATTTAGACAGACTTTCAGCTTTTCATTGGTGGTGGCAGAAAGACCTTTTGATGGGGTGTGCTTTGAATGTGTTTTCAGCTGCCTTTCAATCCTTTAATTTGATTGTCTGTTTAATTTTTTAAAAATTGTACTATATAACTTCTGTTTATGCAACATTCTGTTTTCACTTATTTTGTGACCCACTCTGGGAAGAAAGTGGCAAGGAGAAAAGCATACTGGGAGAAAAGCAAGAAATATTTAAACCAGATTAGCAATTCTGGAGGACGTGGGCCATTTCCCACTCTTTAATTTCTCCCAATCCGCACCATCCTCTCCCAGCAAAACTGGAGGCGGTCAGAAAGTCCTTTCGGTTACTAGGACACAGAGCAACGGCTTCAAACTTCAGGAAAAGAGGTTCCATCTAAACATTAGGAAGAGCTTCATGATGGTAAGAGCAGTTCGACAGTGGAATATGCTGCCTTGGAGTGTGGTTGAGTCTCCTTTGGGGTTTTTTTAAACAGAGGCTGGATGGCCATCTGTTGGGAATGCTTTGGGGGTATATTCCTGCATGGCAGAGGGTTGGATTCAATGGCTCTTGTGGTCTCTTCCAGCTCGATGATGATGATGATGATGATGATGATGATGATAATTATTATTATTATTATTATTATTATTATTATTATTATTATTATTATTATTTTATTTATTTGTATCCCGCCTCTCCATATGGATCAAGGCGACGAACAACTTACAAATAGCATGTATTTCTATACATGCCCCCAACAAGCTGGGTACTCATTTTACCAACCTGCAGAAGGATGGAAGGCTGAGTCAACCTTGGAGCCCGGCAGGATCGAACTCACAACCTTGTGGCTTGCAGTACTGGCATTTAATCACTGCTCCACCAGGGCTTAGATGGTGGACCTGTAGTCCAAAATATCTGGAGGGCGAAACTTTCCCCAGCCCTGTTCAAAAGAAGTTGTCATGACAGCATGATAACAGGACACTGTGCACAAAGTTGGCGGTCACAACTGCACACCAAGCAACGGTACGTATTACATAAATGTTGTTAAGGAACAGAGACAGAGTTCACACTCCCAGAGCCTCCGGCTTATCAGTACTGTGATTGCTTTCCCCTTAATTATTACACAGGTAATTAAATTAATTGACGAGTGCTGCTGTTCAGTCCCTAAAGCACTATGGTATGGAGGAAGAGATGCCAGATGCCAGAGTTGATTTACAGAAATAGTAAGATCTCTTTCAAATGCAGGAGAGTGGGAAAAAAATGATAAGGGTAGTCAATTCAGTAAGATCCATTGTTCCAAGTAACATCTCACTTGTGGATAACAAAAGTGAAAAACTGGTGAATCAGGTTCTCCTATTGAGACAGAGGGACTTGCTATCACCTGCTAAGGCAAGGATGGGCAACTATGGTGAGTTTGTGGGCCAATTTGTGCCCCTGCAGTGAGACAAACAGCTGAAACCAAAACTAAAGTCCATTTTCTATTTTCAGCCATTTCTGGACAATTTTTGTTTGGGGAGGGATCTTTTGTTCAAAATGTACTGTTACGTGTTTGGGGAAAATGTTGCTTTTTTGTGCAGAGGAAACATGTTTTCAGGACCAGTTTCTTCACAGATGAGCATGTGAATTTCTGTGCAAATGGATTTTTCAGAAAATCCTACAGTGCAAACAGTCATTCCAAGACTTCATGCAAAATGTTCTGTTCTCATTGGGGAGAAAATGATTGACTGTTCATTTTTATGTGTAAGAATGAAATAATCTTCGTCGCTCATAAAGGGATCCTCCATATGGGACAAAATGTGTCAGAAAGTTGTGGTTATTTGTTACTGTCCAAATGATGTTTTAATTGTCCCTGGCTATTTTCTGGAAATTCCTGGCAACAGTCTCAGCATTTTATTCCCACCCTAGAGCATATTTCTTTTTGAATTTGAGAGGTATTAGAACAAAAAAGTATCCTTTTGCTCATTTCTCACGTTCAGATATTTATTCATTTGCTAGAATTATAGTGCATCATTACATCAGCGAAATTGCACTTTTGCACTATAACTCTAAATGGATTAATAGCACTATAACAGTGCGCAGGGAAGCTAGTGAACATTGGCGAGATTTGTTCAGAGGGTGTTTGCTTTTGTCTTCATTTGAGGGTGAGAGAGTGTGACTTGCCCAAGGTCACTCAATGGGTTTCCATGGCTGAGCTGTGAAAGATAAACTCACTCTAAACAAAGCTTGCCAAGAAAACTCTTGTCATACGGTTGCCAGAAATCAGAAAAAATCTGAAGGCTCTCAACAGCAACAAGTTATGCTGTCCCTTTTTTGCTATGTTTCATGGTGCTGTTAACTGTTATAATTTAGTGTTTTTAAATAGAACTATTTGCTTAATGTTTCTTTAACTTCTGTATCAAATAGGCTCTTAGGGAAGTTTGTTTTAATTTCTTGGAAGCCCAGCCTTGTGCTGGGAGAAAGACAGAGGCCATTTCCGCACTTGTCTGTTATAGCGCTATTATTCCACTTGCAACATCCTATGGAATCCTGGCCAGCCCCCCCCGAAACTGCAAACCCTAGGATTCCGTAGGATGTTGCAAGTGGAATAATCGCGCCATAACAGATGAGTGCGGAAATGGCCAGAGTGTAAACTAACTGAATTACAAATAAATACTTTGTGTTTATTGACTTAAGGTTAATTGACTTGGGTCTTGTGCCAGACAAAAGGCGAGATAATGAATGAATGAATGAATGAATGAATACATACATACATACATACATACATACATACATACATAAATAGTGAAAAGCAATAACTGTGCCAGGTGGGAGGAATAGGTTTTACTGTCTGATACCTAAAGACAACCGTTAGTCTCAACTAGAGCGGACTTCTTGAATCCATGGAACACACATAACTGGGGATTCAGTGGGTCTGGTGTAGCTGGGACCAACAACTGGAAGGTAAAGCTCTTTCATGGTTTTGTAGAAGGAAGAATTTCCATAAAAAGCTATGCTACTCATCATGCAAAGACGAGAAAAGCTGTAATTTACATTCCAACACTTCATAGATGAAAACTGGGACAGGTGTGGCCAAGCAACATCAGAACATAGTCAGGATGGCAAAGGTTATTCATGAGAAAGATCACACAAGTTAAGAGAGCATGCAGCTGTTTGCTTTTGCCTACGTCTACTGGGAAGATCAAGATTCTCTTTGTCTCTCCCTGGTGATTTGAGTGCAAATTACTTTCCTACTCAGGCCATTTCCACACTAGACTGTTACAGAACTATTATTCCACTTTCAACATCTTATGGAATCCTGGGGTTTGCAGTTTAGGGGCCCTTGAAGCCCCTCCCTAAACGGCAAACCCCAGGATTCCATAGGATGTTGAAAGTGAAATAATAGCACTATAACAGTCTAGTATGGAAATGCCCTCTGTTTGAGGGGGAAATCGGGAGGAGGAAATAAAAACTGGAACATTTGAAAGGCACCTGAAAAAGCAAAATAAAAGAGGATTAATCAGGACTGCCTCTGAGGAATCATCATCTTTTCCAAACTAAAGGTCTATTTTTTTTTTCCTTAATGGAAAATTGGGTAGCATTATCTCTTGCTATTGTCTAGAGCTGTCGACTGGTTTATGGAACTTGCTGGTCCAACCCGTTTTGCCACCACTTACCTTCTTAGCCCCGATTCTGCCAAATCAGACCCATTCATCATTTCTCCGGAGAAGGAGTTCTTCATGCCAGGTGCCAAAATATCTGGAGAGCAGAAGACGGCTTCAAAGTCAGAACAGGGGTTAGCCAGGATAAACCGGTTGACGGTGAAAGATTTAGGTCCATGGAATGAGAGAAGTGGCTACGGAAAGGGCATTGGCCTGTACGTGGCTGAAAAAGGCTAGCTTGGTCCATCACCACTTACTTGTTAAGATGTAGAGGTCCTCTCCGTGGCTCCAGTCCTGGAAGGAAGATGGAAAGGGAATCAGGTGGGCATTCCATCTGGGAAATTAAGCCCCGCAAAAGCAGTCGGGTACTCTGAAGCCTCCAAAAGTCCCTTCCTTAAGCGATCCAGGGGTGTAACTTAAGTGATCTGGAGGGGTGTAACTTGCCCTAGTTCCTCAACAGCTGCTGCCACCAGAAATGTCTTAGAAGAAACACGCCCAGCTCTGAAGCTGCCAGCTGGGCTGTCCGTTCAAAGTTCAGAAGCGCACAGGTGACGGAGGCTTCACACACCCTTGTTTTCTCTTTCCCCCCCACAGGGAACAGAAAGTCCCGTCAGAGCACAAAACAGTTTCCTCGTTACAAAAAGGGGGGACGCCCAGTGACATCGACTAGGGAGTGCAAAAAGGAAGCTATTAATCACAGGAGAAACATAATATCCTGAAAGGAATGCCCCGCCACCGGATGTGGTGGTGTGGCACCGTGTCAGTAGTTTGCGCACGTGTTTCGTTTGGCTTTTTCTATAATTCATGGTAATATGTGGAAAAATTTCAGTATGATGATTACGGCAAATATCATGAAGCAGGAATATGGAAATGGAAATGCTATGTGCTAACGTGTAAAATGGCTGAAAAATGCAGTACAATGAAATAACAATGTTAAGAGATTCTGGAAACGAAGTCTAGATCAGTTTGGAAGATTCAAGAAATAATTCATGTGAAATAGCAATAATAAATGGTTGTTTTAATTGTGAAAAAAAAAGATTGAGCAAATTCGTAGAGGGTGAATCCGTCAAATGTTGCAGAACTGAGAGAGAGAGACCCACAGTTTTAAAAAAAAGATTTATTGTGCACAATGTCCCAGTGAGATCCTTTCTCAAAAGTCTGGGCCCCGCCTCCTTACATTCAGAGCAATTGATACATCTCCAATACAAATACATCGCATGGTCAAGAAAAGAAAACTGACGCGTACAAATGGTTCCCACCATTCTCCTGCGTAATCTTACCAATGTTGCAAAGCATAGCGAGGCACATTCCATCCTCCCTAACATTCTGTCTCGCAGCGTACCATTGTATTCCTTTCAAACACAGAGAGATTTCAATTGCAGAGAAAATTAATTGCTCTAACTGCTCTTCCCTGGCACCCAGAGGTCATCTAGACTGACCCACATTACAAAGGCTGTTATTAGTTACAAGCAGCTGTGGAAAGTTGGATGTCGAGCCACCTTGAACATTGTTCTTTTAAATTGTGAGCTGCTCCCCATTTTGAGAAACACATGGGATGATAACAATAGCAACGACAATAACAGTATCAGACCCGTGCGGCCTGCAAGTGAGTATTGCAATATGAAATGTTGTCCTGCAGTGTTCTCAGTCACTCATAGCCCCCGGCTCCAACATTTCACAGATGAAAACCGGGGTGCATGCGGCCAAGCAACACCAGAGTGTGGTCAAGGTGGCAAGAATGATTCATGAGCTAGAATACACAAGCTAGGAGAGGCTGCAGCAGTTTGCCTTTGCCTGAGTCTACCAGGAAGCAATAGCAATAGCATTTATTTCTATACCGCTTATCAACTGAGTGTTATCTAAGCGGTTTACAATGTATTTTAGTTAATTGCCCCCAACAAGCTGGGTACTCATTTTACCGACCTGCGGAAGGATGGAAGGCTGAGTCAACCTTGGAGCCCGGCAGGATCGAACTCACAACCTTGTGGCTTGCAGTACTGGCATTTAACCACTGCGCCACCAGGGCAAGATTATTATTATTATTGTCCTGCTTTTTCAGAAGCTTTTAAAATATCCCAGTTTCTTGGTCCCCCTGCCACTTTCCCCCCTTTTCCACAGTGGACTTCGCATTGCTGCAACCTGATGTCAAAATGCAAAAGTAGATCACACTCCACTAGCTCAGGAAGAGGGAACAGAGAGGAGGAGTGGAATCTTTTTTTTATTATTATTATTATTATTATTATTATTATTATTATTAATTTGTATCCCGCCTCTCCGTATGGATCGAGGCGGCAAACAACTTACAAATAGCATGTATTTCGAAACATTTCTATACATGCCCCCAACAAGCTGGGTACTCATTTTACCGACCTGCGAAAGGATGGAATAATGATAATAATAATAATAATAATTATTATTATTATTATTATTATTATTATTATTATTATTATTATTATTATTATTATTTCTATCCCGCCTCTCCACATGGATCGAGGCGGCGAACAACACGAAATACATTAAATACATTAAAAGACATTAAAAACATACCCAATCCTCCCCACCCACCAACCCACCTAAACCAACCCCTTAAAACACACAACAATTACGATGATTATTACTATTATTCCTAGAGGCTTGTGAACGAGTGGAGAAAATGTGATAAAAATTAGAGCAGGATTATTTTCTTGAAAAAAATACACAAAACAAATCTGAAACTTGAATTAAAAACAGCATTTAAGCAACAACAACAAAAAGAGGAATAAAAAAGCAGATTAAAATACGGCAGCCTGGTTTAGATAACACATGAAGGAAAGGTATGGCTTTAGCTGGAATGATTTTAAATAAAGTTGAGACAGACAAACGATTAATTAGGACCATCACTACCACATAAGGCAGTTGGGAGGGTTTTTGAGTCCCTTAAGACTGTTTAGAGCCCTGTATATATATTATTAATTTAAATATATATTATTAATTTTAAAAACGAGGTTTTTGTTTTACTAGGGAGAGGTATAGAGTGTATGTATGGGGAGCAGCCACAGCCTTTCGAGGTCCTGCAGAAGGCCAGTTATGTCCCACTGGTAGTTCTCCCCCTCAACTAAAACCTTATGCTGTTGCCACTAAGCATGTGCAGAGTGCCCTTGCCTTGTGAATGAGAACAAGACTTTAAGGTGCCCCTTAAAGTCCAACAGTATCTGGAAAACCAAGCCACCCTTTGCCCGCTCTACGTGATCAAACTCCTTTGCTTTAAAACTCGTTCCCTTTCTCTATTATCTTTTAAAGCAAGTTTGATTTCAAGTAAGGGCATAAAAAAAATCGCCCGCCGGCTTCATTTGCCGCAGCTGAGCATGCTCAGAAGGCTTGGCGCATGCGCAATGGCGTCGTAGGGCGGCCTTCCAAGTTCATGGCTCGGAGGTCACGTGACGTGTCCAAGATGGCTGCGCCCAGCTTAGTAAGTGGCCTGGGGTTTCTGGTTTGCTTGGCAAGGTGATGTCTAGGAAGGGGTTGAGCGTGTTCTTAGGACACCTGGGAAGAGGGGAAGATGTTTCTACGGAGCCAGGATAGTTCTCGGGGTTTTAAAATTGTTATATATGGCCATTTCCGCACTAGGTTGTTATAGCGCGATGATTCCACTTTCGACCTCCTCTGGAATCCTGGGGTTTGCAGTTCCGGGAGGGGCCGACCTCTGTAGAGTTGGAAGAGACCTCAAAGGACATCCGGCCGGCCCCTCCCGAAACTGCAAACCCCAGGATTCCAGAGGAGGTCGAAAGTGGAATCATCGCGCTATAACAGCCTAGTGCGGAAATGGCCATAAAGTGGGGAAGATCGGCCTTTCTGTACTTCTTGCAGCCTTTTTCCTGTCTCTTCGTTTTCATGTATCTCCCTCTGGGTCTTCTGGAGTATTTCAGAGCAGCCAGTGGTGTGGAAAGAGGACAGACGAAAGGTATTCCTGTAGCTGCTGGGAAAGCATTTAGTTAGGTGCCCATTCTTTGGTCTTCATGGGTAGTAAAACATAGTGTAATGTAAGAGTTCAGGCATGTCAGGGAAACAGAATGGGCGAGGAAAGGTTAGCTGGCTCTGCAGAGTTTCTGAGAAAGGTGTGTTAACGATAGGAAATAGTAGCATGTAAACCTACACTTAGGTAGAAAAAATGGAGTACAGAAATATAGGATGGGGGACACGTGGCTGGATAGCAGTACGTGTGAAAGGGATCTCGGAGTCTTCATAGACCACAAACTGAACATGAGCCAGCAGTGTGATGCGGCAGCCAAGAAAGCCAATGCAATTCTTGGCTGCATCAATAGGAGTATGGTGTCTAGATCGAGGGAGGTACTGGTACCACTCTACTCTGCTTTGGTTAGACCCCATCTTGAATACTGTGTCCAGTTCTGGGCACCCCAGTTCAAGAAGGATATTGACAAGCTGGAGCAAGTCCAGAGGAGGGCGGCCAAAATGGTGAGGGGCCTGGAAGCCATGAAGCCCTATGAGGATAGACTTAGAGAGCTGGGTATGTTTAGTCTGCAGAAGAGGAGGTTAAGAGGGGACATGAGAGCCGTGTTTAAATATTTGAAGGGATGCCATGTAGAGGAAGGAGAGGGCTTGTTTTCTGCTGCTCCAGAGACCAGGACAAGGAGCAATGGATTCAGGCTGAAGGGAAGGAGATTCCACCTGAACCTCAGGAAGAACTTCCTGACAGTCAGGGCTGTCCGGCAGTGGAATCTGCTGCCTCGGAGTGTGGTGGAGTCTCCTCCTTGGAGGTTTTTAAGCAGAGGCTTGATGGCCATCTGTTGGGAGTGCTTTGAGGGTGTTCCTGCATGGCAGGGGGTTGGACTGGATGGCCCCTGGGGTCTCTTCCAACTCTACATTTCTATGATTCTATGGCCATCTGTCGGGAGTGCTTTGAGGGTGTTCCTGCATGGCAGGGGGTTGGACTGGATGGCCCCTGTGGTCTCTTCTAACTCTACATTTCTATGATTCTATGAAACAAGCACAATGGCCTTTAAAACACTGTACATATAAACACATATATCCTATATATACTATACATATATATCCACTAACAGGTGGATGATACTGTATGGAAAACCAAGATTGAAACTATATGAAGCTAACTCCTGAGCAAGGTTCATATCTAAACCGTATAAATATATATAAATGGTCCTCAATAAGCATCTGTATCTATTGTCACTAGAGACTATTGTCATAATGCATGTTTGTGTATATGTAAGTGTTGCTTACTTTATGTTCATTTATTGATATATATATAGTCAGGAATATGGTTCATATAGTTTAATTTTTGTTTTACATACGGTATCATTCATTGTTAGTAGTTATCAAGTATAGGAGATAGTAGCAAGCAACACTACAAGCACCATCTTAGGAGAGGAAGATGGGTACTTGGGAAGCTACCAGAAGGAGATACAGCAAACTCCATCCCCCTTTTTTTGTGCTTTGCTTTAACTGCTGTGTAAAAAAAAATGTTTTTTTAAGGGTCCTCCCAATACCTCCCTACTGGGAAAAAAGATTCACCTGTTCAGTTTCTACCAGGCACTTGAAGTTGGCACTCCAGTGGGGAAGATGCTGATAGCCACACATGATAGCTATCTATTCTGCTGTAAGCATAAAGTGAAAACAGTTACTTTTTTACCTAAGATGGCTCCTCTCTCTCTCTCTCTCTCTTTTCCTCTTCTTTTATGTAAGCTTGTGTGGGTTCAGCTGCTACTCCTAAGTTATTGCTAATGTAACATAAAAGTATTTATTACTTAATAATAATGAGTCCCAGAATGTGGCATTCTGATTTAAGGGTTGTGGGGATATTGCCAGGCTTCCTATGAAGTTAATCTTAGAATGCTGTCCATTCAGTGGTTGTATGTTTCTGGATTAATTTTCCATGTAGAGAGGGATATTGCTTGAGTCCAAAGAGATTTGAGGATGGGAATTGTTGTGTAACTGGGAATGCTGACCACTTGGTGGTGCTGTCATATCACAGAGCAATGTTTTAACAAAGTTCTGCAATTATACTATACTACCTTTATATAATTTCCAGGGGGCAGCCATGTTTGTTATAGCAAAAACGGCAAATAATACTTTTTTACCTTAATATCTAATACATTTATTATGCCATAAAGTGTTCATGAACCACAAAGTCCACAAGTCCGTAGAAACTTAAGCCATAATAAATGTATTAGTCTTTATGGTCCCAGAGGTTCTTCATATTTTAGTGTATATAATATAGTATAATTGTGGGGTGATTTTACAGCAGTATGAAGGAAATTCAGTATTACTACCGTATATGCACATACATTAGCCACCTCTCCTGTAGATCCAAACTTACTTGTGTCATTGAAATCCATGA
The DNA here is from genome assembly GCA_948474755.1 of Ctenosaura bakeri. Lineage (NCBI taxonomy): Eukaryota > Metazoa > Chordata > Lepidosauria > Squamata > Iguanidae > Ctenosaura > Ctenosaura bakeri. Next base: position 28,086 of record CAOLHI010006058.1, on the reverse strand, counting down.
AACAGAAACATCATGATCAGCCCCCATTGATTTCAGTAGCCTTACTCCTAAGTATGGCTAAGTCTAGCTCCAATTGTCTATGTTTTTCTAATATGAAAAACATGCTTTATAATCATAGGATCGTAGAGTTGAGAGGGAGAACAAGGTACATGTAGTCAAACCCCCTGCCATTTAGGAATAGATGCCAATTCAACTTCTGTTTAAAGGCCTCTTAAAGATGGAGAATCTGTTGGTCTCAGAGGCAATCTTCCACTGCCAAAAGTTCTCACGGTAAAGAATTTCTTCCAAATGTATAGATGGAATCTCTTTTCTTGTAATTTGAATTCATTGGTTTGTGTTCTAGTCTCTGGAAGAGTGGAAGACAAACTTGCTCTATCTTCTACATGACATCTTTAGATATTTAAAGATTGCTCTCATGACACCTCTTAGTTTTCTCATCTGTAGGACAGATATACCTAGCTCCCTAAGTCATTCCTCTTAAGACATGGTTTCCAGATATTCGATAGTCTTGGTCACCCTTCTCTGGAAATGTTCCAGCTTCTCAATATCCTTCTTCAACTTCAGTACCCAGAAGTGGACACAGTATTTCAGGTGAGGTCTGACTAAAGCGGAATAGAGTGGCACTAATACTTCCCTCAGTTGATGCAGCCTGGAGGCATTGCCACCTCTTTCTCATGGGGGCTCCTATTTATGAAAAACTAACCACTTTCCCATTGGCTTTTTCTTTCCCCAGCTCCGCCATTGCAGAGGGGTTGTTTCATCGCTGTGCTTCAGTTCTCGGTATAATAGCAGTTCAACTGGCTCCACTGCTAAGCCTCTGAAAGGTGGCATCCTTCAGTATCTCTGCAACCGTTTTTATGATATTGAAACCTTTGTAGAACTCAGCTATAAGCTAAAGAAGTGGAATATACAACGAAAAAACAGGTATAGATACCCTTGGTGGTTTTTCTTCCCTCAGATTTTTAGATCTTACGATGGCAGGTAGAACTCTCCCTTCTGACAAAACTGGTATGTTTTATGCCCATTTGAAATTCCCACGTCTCCATTTGAAAAAAGTGTGAAATTCTCTTTTGAATTTTCCCTCGGAAAGCACAAAGTGAACAGGTACATTGTATGTGTAATCTCACCTGTGTGTCCTATGACCAGTGCACCTTAGCAGTAGCTGAAGTTGGACTGGTACTTTAGGCCACCAAAATGGAGATCATAAGAAAAGTGGAAGCTGATGGAAGAAAATGTCATTCTTGGATGCGTTTTGAATGTTCACTCAAAGATTTAGCATGCTTTTATTTACTTGTGCAAGGTTTACCTGACCTGGTTGTTTAATTTCACATGTGCACTTTGTTAGTTTTGAATACAAAGTTAGCTAAAACATGTTCAACTGCTTTTCTTTTGTGTGCTGTAGGAACCGATTTCTTTTCCCCCTCCTATGTTTCTACTTCTGGTACCAAATTTTTTGTTCAAGACATAATGCCCTGGAACACATCTGTTTTGTTAATTGAAGTGATACCTGTCTAGTGTTTATAAGTCATGTATCTTGTGTTTCTTGATTCAAAAGCAGCCTTATCACTTTCAGCAGATTAAAAGGCGAGATATAAAATCTTGTTAATAAAGTGAATTTCCGCTCTCCTCAGTATAACATTTGATTGTGTTTGTCTAATGTCATCCTCAGGTCTTGTGTTGAAGCCAGTCACCACTTTGGAGATGAAGTTGGAGCTGCTGTTTTTGCCCTGACTCTGAAGGGAAGAATCAGGTAAGTAGTGCACACTCTGGTTCACCTGTTCTTTGTGGAAGTGATTTGTGAATGTTTCAGAATGCTGCTTGGTTTTTTTTTACCCCATTTTTGTAGTCTAAGACTACTAAAAGAAAACTGGTCACTGGCTTATGCTGGCCACTTTTGATTGATCTTTTCTTGATCTTCAGAGTCTTTAAAGAACTTGGGAACTGTCCTCAGGATGTCATTGTCGTTGTCATCATCATCATCTTTATTTATATAGTGTCATCACTGTACATGGCACTTTACAAGAAAAAAGACAAAAACAGTACCCAGGCTTACAATCTAATTAAGACCTGACACACACACACAAAAGGGGGTGGCAGTAGGGATGGGGGTGGTTGGGAAGGTGGGATAAAAATATTGTTAAGAAATAGATCTTGAAAAAACCCCAATATCCATATTCTGTTACAAGAAGAGCCTGATTCTGCAGTCTGAATACATTATGTTAATGAAGCAGTTTTACACACACACAAACTCTGACTTAAACTATCTTGTGAAGCACTATTTACATTGCTGGGTAGCTATAAATATATATGTATGTGTATATTTTGTTTTAGGGCCAGGGGTCAAAATGACTGGTACAAGGATAGTATCATAAATTGGAAAAACAACCTGGATTTCAAAGAATATGGAGATATCCGCTTAGAGGCTGTTGATGTCAGTGGTTCTATCATCAACTACGATGGTCTGGATAATCTAGGTGAGGAAATGGGCTGTAGTGAGGCCTATGATTATTATGTATTTATAGTGTTAAGAGAAGTCTCAGATTAGAGCCTGAAAAGTTATTCCAACAGAATTACCAGCCAGAACTCTGGGAGTTGTAGTCCATCACTTTTCCAAGCTCTGTTCTAGATCTGTGAGATTTTTAGATCTCCTAACATGGATAGGAAGCCTGAAGTCCCGTTTTCAGATTTAACTTTCAGCTTGACTTTTCCCATAATTCTCAAATTATGTGACAAAGATAGGTGAAATGAAACCATCTGTTAGCAGTGAACACAGCAAATGGCTTTTTGGCATACTGCATAATACGAGTTGCCTTGTTTTCATTATGGTTGTGTGTATAAAAAAAAAACTTCGAGAAAAGACTCTGCCTTCAACTTTCCTAAAAGCAGAATATATTACTTTTATGCAACAGAGATTGTTAACAATGTAACAAACCACATTGTTGTCAGAGGTGGAGATAAGTGGAAAATTTCACATTTAGTGATAGTGGAGAAAATACAGAAGGGAAGGGTCCCAACCACTGCTACACAGATGAAAAAAGACCATCACAAATACATACATAAAACACCAAACAATTTTATAAACTATTGTAGAAATTAATAATGAAAATAATATATACAGTTAATATAAATAACAAATGAGCCAGAGTCCAAAATTACAGAACTGAATGGAATGCACCAACTTAACAAGCAAAAAATAAATAAGCAAAGAGCACTACCAAAAGTAATATAAAAAATAAAGACAGATATGTTGGCTTAATATAGTATTTTCATTCATTGCTACTGTGCTCTGTAACATTGTTTGGTGATTCGTTTATTTATCTGTGATGGTCTTTTTTTTTTCTTTTTTCTTTTTGCTTTGTGAACCAACATCAGAGACTCTCATGCTGCTCACCGCAGGAAAGAAGAAAAAACGTATTTAGTTCATTTCTTTGATTTTCTTGCAAGTGAATTGGTATAATTTGTGACAATAAGTAATAACGACAAATCAATAGAACCAGAAAAGAAACAAACAGAAAGACGGAAGCAAAACAGAAACAAAACAGGAGAGTCATCCAAACAACACGAACATTGGATATAAATTTAGCTGTATCCAAAAATGTTCACACAATATCCTTTTAACAGCATAATCATCTTAAAGAGAAGAGACCCAAAATGTTAGCTGATGGACCATGCAATGATTCATGCCCTGTTATTAATGGGGAAGAAGGGAGACCAAATTGTAGCAAATGTCCCTTTTTTCTGGTCTGCACAAGTTAAGTTTTTGAATTCTACAAGTGAATTGGTGGTTAGAGCCAATTTCTGCTGTTCTGTTAGCATTATCTCTATTCAGAAAATGCTTCCTGCTAGCTTGTTTCCTTTGAAGTTACCAACCAAGGCTTTCCAGCTCCAATTAAAGTAGACTGGCATTATTTTCAGAGACATCACAGGTGTAGGAAAGATATTATGATACAGTGAATGGTACAGTACCTGAAATGCTGTATAATAGAAGTATAATACAAGTGTGCTATACAATGGGAGTACAATGGGAGTACAATCGAAGCACAACAGGTGTCCAGGGAGTAACCCAGTTCTTATGAAATCTTTTTTAGGTGCTGGTCTTTTTGAATCTTTTGATCCCACTATATCTAAATCTTTTCCCTGTAGCTACAGGATCCTCATTCTTATTTGTATACCCTGGGTATCCTGCCTCTGATTTCAGGCTTCCCAGGAGTAGAACTTATTACCAGCATCCAAGGCCCCTGACTGGTCCACACCAGCAGCAAGAAATTTTGCTTCCATTGCACTTCCATTGTATGATGTTTGTACTGTGTGGCACTTTACCTTCAAAATCATTGTGTAATGTTGTGCACCCCATGGTTGTATACATGTCATATATCTATTGCAATATACCATCAGGTGTGTTGGTTAGGTTACTATGTCATGAGTTTCACAAGCCCTATCTACCCATCTTGGGTAGTTATTTGATGATTGACTGATTATATTTTTGGCATATTTCGCTTGGGCAAGGGTGAGTTTGAGAGTGAGTGGCTTGCTTAAGGGACGGGTGATGTGGGTGGGGTGTGTGACATTATATAGATTGCAGTACAGTTTGCATATTCATAACAGGACGCTAGATGACAGACAGGTAGGAGACACTGGGTGAAATGAGTTTGCAAATAGATGGTGGTTGACAGATAGAGTGGGAGGTGTTACAACATTGGTGTGAGAATTAGGAGTCACATGAAATTACAGTATGGAAGAAGATAGTGTATCTATGCTTCAGTGGATTCTGGAAATACTCTAGGAAGCATGTCCTGATTTGCAAAGGGATTATTTCAAATTGTGTATCCAAGTTATCCCAGTCTTATACAACAGAGTCCCTTATCTGTGGTTTTGCTTTCTGTGCTTTTAGTTAACTGTAGCCAGCCTTTTCCTTCTTAGGCTCACCTTCCTCCCTTCCACCCTTTACCTTGATCTGTCTCCTGACATCTGGGTGTCGGCACCCATGTGGCTTACTCTGGGCCCTGCCACCCACATCTTGCCTATCTGCCTCCACTTTGAGTGTTCCTCCACCAACAGTCTTGAAGGAAATGGTTCTGGCATCACTGGACATAGTCCTCTAGCTTTGCCAGGACCATAGAGAGGTGTCATACTCTCTGGTAATATGAAGCTTCTCTGTGGTCCCTGCAAAGCTAGAGGTCTACATCCAGTGGCAGTATAGAGTTTGGTACTATCTGCAGTTTCAGGCATCCATGGGGAATCTTGAAATGTATCCCCCATGGATAAGTGGGGACTACCATAATATGTGATCTTGGAAGGAAGAAGAAGTGAAGCTTGCTTTGCTCTCACTTATGACAAACCATCAATTCTGGTTTTCACAGGGCATCCTATAGATCAGGGGTGGGCAACTGCAGAAGCACTTTGGTACCCTATGACCCTCCAGGGGCCACATTGGGCTACTGAAAAATAAAACATAAACCCCAAAGTCGCTGTAAGTTCATTCCTGCTCTCAAAAATGGGTAATGTTTTGATGTTAAACAGCATGGAGAAGCCTTGCAAACTATTTCAAAAGTACCTTGTTACACTTGGAGGCTTCCAGGAGCAGCAGTTCACCTTCTTGTTTTGGCCAGAGGGAGGCCTGCCTGGGTATTCTGGAGCTGTCAAGGGCCACAAAGCCATCCTTGTGGTAGCCCCACGGTCACATCTCTGCTGTATATGATGGTGGTAGGGAGTGTGAATTTTGATCTAACAGAAATTCACCTTGTCAGCCCATACGAATGAAAGTATTTGTGTACATCTGACTGTTATGCATGTTTGAAGTTGTAGGATTTTGGATTTGTTTGATTTTAATTTTTTTTCACGAGGGACACTAAGTGCACACCCTGTCTAGACTGCTTTTGTTATGCTCTCTCATTGAGTTTGTAGATGAGTCACAGACTGTTTCCAATTTCTTTTTCTCTCTCGGATACCTCCTGTAGTCAAACTGAAAGCTCTGAAGCACCTAGACCTCAGCAGGTGCCCCGACATTGATGACTGGAGCTTAAGCCGACTGTACGTCTTTGCAGACACGCTGGAAGAGCTTTCCCTTGCTGGCTGCCCCCGGATCACCGAGAGGGGGCTCGGTTGCCTCCACCATCTTCAGTGAGTGTAGCTGCTTGGTTGTATGCTGCCTGTGTGTATGTCTGTGTTCATAGGTGCCAATTTTAACCCATTATTCCAGAGGAAAGAAAAGGAGTAAAAGCTTACGCATAAGTCTCCATGATCTCTGGATCATGAGAGCCAAGGAGCTCACTTTGGGCCAGTCATTCTCTCTTCCAACCCAATCTACCTTGCAAGGTTGTTGCAAGAATAGCAACTAGAAGGAAATACCCTATATGAGCTCCTGGGAGAGGTAGCAGCACATGAATATGAATAAATAGGATGGGTTGCTGTGGTCAAGGGTGTTGGCGTAGCACTTGGGAAATCCAGATTCTTCTTCCTGCTTGGCCATGAAACTCACTGGATGACCTTGTGCCAGCCAAACTCCCCAGTCTGATTTTTATCACAGTGTTTGTTTTTTATTAATTTATTAAAATATTTATACCGAATCCTTTATCGTGAGATCTCAAGGTGGTGTACCAGTAAGGTCAGCTGAGCAGATTGAAAAACAATAAAAATAATTTAAACATCTTACTTGGCTGCTAAACAATCCCTAGTAAATTAAATGCAGATTTTAAAGGTTAAATCAGTTTAAAACCATGTTCATAAATGTTTTGGAGAGCCAGCATAGTCTAATGGTTTAAGCTATGGTCTGTGGAAAGCCACTAGGTGACCTTGGGCAAGTCACACACTCTCAGCCTCAGAGGAAAGCAAAGGCAACCCCCCCAACAAAGAAAACTGCATGATAGGTTCACTTAGGGGTTGCCATAAGTTGGAAACAACTTGAAAGCACACAACAACAACATCATAAATGTTATATAGTAACTGTTAGGCCCCAAAAGTTTTAATATATAACCGCATTTTCACTTGGCATCAGTTAGGGCATTCTGTAACAGGGGTGCGAGAGCTAAGAAGGCCCTCTCCTGTGTCCTTTCACAATGCATTGACCTTACTAGTTGCACATAGGTAAGGGCATCTTCAGCAGACCTCAGGCAGGCATATATATAGGAAGTAGTGCTCCTTCAAGGTGGCGAGCCATTTAGAGTTTTAAATATCATCACCAGCACCCTGAACACAGTTCAGAAATGCATTGGCAACCTGCTTTTGCAAATTGGAAGTTGACAAGAGAAGAGCCATGTGTTTCACCTGGAGCTTGTTAGTTGGAAAGGTGGGGTATGAACATGACTAAAACCATGCTGGCTGTGGAAAAGGCTTGTAATCCTAATTTGCCCAACTCATCTTTTGCACTGGATTGTGCCTGGACAGTTCAAAATACTAAGGGTGGAATACTAGGAAAATTCATGTCAGGCAAAGAGAGCTGGAGAACAGGAAGTTCTCCAAAAAGCTTTGGCCATGGGACAGCCCCTTAATTTGGAATCCTGAGTCACAGCACACATCTGGGAGAGTTGTTTGTGTCCTCTCCAGTGTGATAGCAGATTTTCCAATGGGGAAATCCCCTGTGGAAGTTGTTTTGCAGGGAGCTCAGAATTACCCAGTTATGCTGAATGGTGGGAGCTTCAAGACAGAGAAAAAGAACTAATATTTCATTAGCATATGAAATTCATTGTCGCAAGATGTGGCCATCGCAGCAGTACCATGCTTAGGTGGCTGCTTAAAAAATCTGAGATGTTGTGTGCCGTTAAATCATTCCCAACTTACAGCAACCCTAAAGTGAACTTGTTGTGGGTGTTTCGTGGCAGGATTTGTTCAGAGGGGGTTTGCTTTAGCCTTTCTCTGAAGCTGAGAGATTGTGATTTGCCCAAGATCACCCAGTGGGTTTCCATGTCCAAGCAGGGATTCAAACCCTGGTGTCCAGAGCTGTAGTCCAGTGCTCAAAGCACCACACCACATTGGTTCTCAGGTTAGACAAAAGTCCTAGGGTTTAGAATAGTTTTGAGCTGCAGCTCTTAACTTCAGCTGGAACTCCTAAGCACTCCCAGGTTGCTTGGCAGTTGCTGATAGTTGGCTGTGCTGGTTGAGGGATTCTGGGAGTTGTAATCCCCCAAAAGAAGTGTTTCCAAATCTGCAAAATGTAGGCATAGAACTTTCACGCCATGACAGCTAAATTGAACCTACGTGGGTGGTGGCAATATATTTCTCAAGTTCTTTTTTTATTCTCAGTTTGAGTAATGGACCAGAAACAAAACAGACTCAGCAAAGAAGGGAATATAAGGGTCAACTTGTAGTGTCCTCCCCAACATGGTTTAAAATTTAGACTAATGAAGGAAACCTTGATTGATCAAACTGACTCAAGGCTGCATTTTGTCTAACCAACCAATCAACCAACTTTGTTTCAGATGAAATTGAAACCGGCCCTCTCTGTTTAGTCAACCAAAACTTTAGTTGATTGATCTTCTAATTAAGAGCTTGGAACTCTGCAAATAGCTCTCAAATCTTTCCAGTAACATAGCCGAGTTCATCAGTCACAGAAGAAACAAAAAAGGATCTAATGTAACCTTAGAAGACTGAAAAATTTTACTTGGCATAGATTTTAGTTGCCTGAAGCCCAGTTTGTCAGAAGCATTGGATGAAAAGTGGTTTGAACAGTCCTGAAATCTTTGGTTTTTTCATGTAAATCAAAGAAACAGTTTTATGTCTCCATGTTTATCTTTTAAGCTCAAGCAGGAGGCAAAGGCCAGGATTAGGAAATGATTTTATTAATTCATTCTCCACTGTTGTTGCAGAAACCTGAAACACTTGGATGTCTCAGACCTTCCTTCTGTTCGCTACAAGGGGTTAGTTCGAATCCTGTTGGAGGAGATGTTGCCCCAGTGTGACATAGTAGGAATGGACTACGAGGAAATGACGGACCTGCACACTGAAGGAGCAGCAAACAGAGGCAAAATGGGGGAGCATCAGGAAGCAGCCAGTAATTTGAAAACCTATAAAATACCTACATGAGCAGGGAATTGGTTTTTCACAGAGGACTTTCTCTTCCGGCCATGATGCATTGTGATTCTCTCTGATTCTTTTTGTTGTGCCGAGGCATCGCAGAGATGGCAAAGGATTTTGTTATACTAAAGTAGGGGTAAACAACTGTTAGAGGAGAGGGGCCACATAAGCCGCCACAAAACATTCAATTTTTTTTACCCTCAGTATGCTTTCAAAAACCTTCTAGAAGACTCGGGGGCAATTTGCCACATATGGTGGGAATAGGAGGATGGACCATTTTACAGTAGGATGTGACTGGGAGTTCACTTCCTGTTTTTAAAAAAGGTCTCTCCTTGGCCTAAAATGTGCAAAGGGGTCCCATAAATGTGCCAAAAGTGGCCCCACGTCCTCTAGAAGGTATTTTGGGGGGTATTTGGGGTATTGGGAGGGTATTTTAAGGGGAAAATACCATTTGAGAAAAAAATACTTTGGGGCTACAAAAATTATCTGCAGGCCACACGTCTTCCATGGGCCACATTTTGCTCACCCCTGTTCTAAAGGTGAACCAATTTTTGGCCTTAACTAAAGACCTGCTATGGGCTCCATTGGCCCCTGAAAATAAAACCAGAATTGCATTTTTTGGATTTTTAAACTCTCTTTTGTGGAGAGCAGGGGGAGAACGTGATGCCCAGAACAAGGTGAAGGAGATGCACTTTGTTTTAAAGGAGAATCATCACTCCAGTGGCAGTGCTCAGTCTTCATGCAGGAAAAAGGATTAGTAGAGAAGGAACCAAGGAGATCCGAGAGACGCACAGGAGCTTCAAAAACAGCTGTAGTGTTGTATGGTACCCACTGCTGTTCTTCAGTTAATTCACTTCCCCATACACAGCATCATCATAAATTGAGCATCTGTGGTCAGGAGCAGTATATCTCATTTATTGTTCCTTCCCTGTTCCCATCCACCCACTAAAAACAGCAGAAGCAGAGTCATTAATTCAATCAACTGTAAAGTTTGAGTTGATTAACATGAGTATCAAATACCTTGAATTGTGTTTGACATCTGATTGTTAGGGATTTAGAAACCAGAGGATAAAAGCTGTAAGTGAAAAGAGTCACTTTTTTCCATCCTGATTTCAAAATATAAGCAGCCTGCTGGCTGATAGTCCCAGTGTTTTGAATGTCAGACCTCCTCTCTGACCATCTCAGGAGCAATGCAGTAATTAAAGCCAGCCGTCCTCCCCATCGTCTCTTGGTACCTGGGATTTAGAGGTATACTGCATTTGATTATGGAGGCTCCACTCAGCTATTGTGGCTCATACATGGTCAGAGCAGGATCCATACTGCTTTCAGAGTGCTTGTACTGATTACAGGTGTTCAACCTTAATGGGGGTGGTCTATAGGCTAAACACTGGGCAGGCTTGACCCTGCTTAGATTCCAAGATCAGGTGAGCAAGCAACTCTACTTCCAGGGGTCATATCTATAGCATCTAATGTAAAAAAAATAAAATTGAAAGGCTGAGCAGATCACAGGGAGGAGTCTTGTCTTCTGAATGTGAAGCCAACAAGCTGCAGTATTGCAGCTGCTGCCTATATTGGTGACTGTTCTGCATTCTTGCAAGGAGAAGACATAGTGTGAATAGATTGATCTAAGAAGAGCACGCAGAAAAGAAGGACGGGCCTCCCTGGTAGTCATGCACTTCATGGGTGTGCACTTCATGGGTGTGCACTTCATCTGGACCTCACACGCTTAGTTCTAGATGTGGATGGTTGCCTTGCCAAAGGTGTGCCAAAGAACAGTGCAAGCACAGACATAGTTTGGTTAACAAATAAGCTCTTTTTATAATGTTTTTCTTGAACTGCCTATCTCTGCTTTTTCCTCTTTGTTCTCTCTCTAGATGGATTTGTAATTTTTTTTATTATTATTTATTTGTTTTAATTTAATTTTTGCAACACTGGCATTGGGAGAATGGTGAAGGAACACAGACTTTTGGTGCTGGGTTGCAGTGGCTTGTCTGCAGTAAACAATGCAATGAAAGCTTGAACTGGGAAGAACTGGGTTCCATTCCAGCTGAGCCTACTGTAGCCTTGCGTGTTTGCCTGCAACTGGCAGGGCAAACAGCAGCAGCCTGCAGAATCTTGCTGAGTACACATCAATAGCAAAACAGAGAGGAAGGGGAAGATTAGAGAAGCAAGCCTGCATGTTTAAAAAAAAACATAAATCTATAAATTTGGACATCAACATTGAAATCATAACAACATGGGGGGGAGTCATCCCTGGGTGTGTTTTGAAAAAAGTTCTCTCCCATGGTCTCCAGAAGGCTCAAAAATGTTTTTGTCAACTTGTGCAAGTCCCGCTTTATGCAAGTTTCATTTCTCATGTGCATAGTATTAATTTTGAATTTTAAAAGTTTGCTGAAGCATGTTGAACTTTTCCTTGTGATGCAGGCACATCCCTATTCCTTCCATGTTATTTCTGCCTCCGGCACCCAGTTTTCTGTTAAAGAAGTATGTGATGCCTAGAAAACACATCTGTTTCATTCATTGAGATATACTTGCTGCTCCTTTACACAGTTGGTCTGATGAAAAGAAACCAGAACTCCATTTCCTGCTTGACCTCTTGCATAATGTATGCATGTAATTGCTGCTATTCCTGCTTATCCCGATAGATTTCCTTATTGTTTTTTTAAGTCCTGAGCATCTCATTGGCTGTGCCTCCATACCCGGAGGTGGTGCCAGATCTTTCATGAATGCCACCAGTTTCCATGTGGTTATGGTGTGTCTCCTACCTCGGCTCTTGTTGATGGTTCTTGGTTTCGGAGCCCCAGATGGAGAGCACCTGAGCTGTGCCTTGGCAGGCAGTTGACAAAAACACCATTTTTGGCAAGCCAGAACAAGCCTTGCAGTACCTACAGACCTGTGGGATTTGCTCGCTCACAGAAGAAGCCAGGTGCACAGGGGTAATTTTCTTTTTTAACTAAATACCTCAATTGCTTAGTGCTGAATGGAATGTTATTTATATATATAAACATGACCTTCTTTGCTCCTGTGTTGAAAGAATTCTTGGAAAAGAGGAATCTTGAATTGCTGATTGAGGGATAAAGTAAAACATTCAGAGACTACATTTAAGGAGGTTCTGTATCCACTCGTGTAAACCTGCTTGGAAGATGGAAGAAGTGAGGGACCTTAAGAGTGAAAGAAAGGGAGACTTGTTGAACGGCGTAGGACTCAGCCTCAAGAGTCCTGGGTTCAAGTTCCCATTCAGGTATAAAGCCAGCCCTGGATGAATTGTGGGCTTGCTTACCTTGAGCTGCTTTTCAGATTGTTGGAATAACACTGAGCTTGCTGTGTTGTATTTGGTTCTGGTATTCTTGTGAGCTGCCCCACAGTTGATTTTTAACTGAGAGTAGTATATAAAGCTATGTGTAAAATAAAAGGATAGATGGGATTTCTTTAAAAATTCTCATATCTTGAGTACTTACTTGCCAAAGTAAGCAAGCTCTATGACCTACTTAGAGTAAATATGGGAAATACACATAGATTTTTCTATGTACTTGTCTCATTTGGAGGAACTGAATGGATAAGAAAGTATAGTGTATGATATGAACTCTTACTGCTTAGCTGCTACTCAGCTCTGCTTCCTCAGTGCCTTTTGAAACCTACCTGACATCCTGAGCTCTGGAGAAGTAACTTTCTGAGATAATGTCTCCCGTAATGGCTCAGCTGGCAGGGTGAGTGAGAGAGTTGTAGTCCAAAAAGCAGCTTCTCCAAGCTTTGCTCTGTTCCTTTAGCAGACAATAACAGACATTTTTTCTTTGTTTTTGAGGACTAATGTGTATCTAAGAAAGCCTATATCCCAGTTACGAAGAGAGGGTGCACTGACAATAACCCAGTACAATAAAACACGTACATTCTGTAAGCCCTTAGTCTGAACGGAAGGAAGACAGGGTTAGACATCGCAGCTGCCAGTGCCAAAACGACCACTGCAGCATCCACACAAACATCACATAAATCTGTACATCCGGCAATCTGTTTCACTGGCAGTGCCCACATGCCACCCAGACAATAGGGGGCATCTCCATTAAGCCATGCTAAGAGACCATGGCATTCCTTCCCATGTCAGCAACAACTTTACCGTGATGGTGGAGTTTCAGTATTTTCATGTCACACGTTGACAGCAGTTGCCGCCTTTTCCTATGGTTGGGTGAACAAGATGCACTGGGAGGGTGTTGGATAGCAGGAGCTGTGCCTATAAGTTCCATCCTGGAGAAGGAGAGAGGCCTTCTAGATAGCTGCTCTCAGATGCTGGAACTCCTTTCGCAGAGAGGTGAGACTAGCACTCTCCTTGATATGCTTTCATAGGCACATAAGTTTTGGTAGGTCATAGAATCATAGAGTTGGAAGAGACCCCAGGGGCCATCCAGTCCAACCGCCTGTTATGCAGGAACCCACGTCAAAGCCTTCCCTTAGTCAGATGGCCATCCAGCTTCTGTTTAACAACCTCCAAAGATGGAGATTCCACCACACTCCTTGGAGGCAACATCTTCCACTGTCGGGCAGCTCTGACCATCAGGAAGTTCTTCCTGAGGTTCAAATAGAATCTCCTTTCCTGCAGCTTGAATCCATTGCTCCTTGTCCTGGTCTCTGGAGCAGCAGAAAACAAGCCCGCTCCCTCCTCTACATGGCATCCCTTCAAATATTTAAACATGGCTGTCCTGTCCCCTCTTAACCTTCTCTTCTGCAGACTAAACATCCCCAGCTCCCTAAGCCGCTCCTCATGGGGCTTCATGGCTTCCAGACCCTTCACCATTTTGGTGGTCCTCCTCTGGACACGCTCCAGCTTGTTCATATCTTGAGGTGCCCAGAACTGGACACAGTATTCCAAAGGAGGTCTAACCAAAGCAGAATAGAGTGGTACCGTTGCATCCCTTGATCTAGACACCATACTCCTATTGATGCAACCATTAGGAATGACTGATCAAGAGCCTTTCATGTGCTGTGTTTTTTTTCTCCTTCGTGCATTTTTTATGGTTTGATTTTAACGGCTTATCACTCTATTGATAGCACGCATCTTTTCAGCTTCTTGTATGAAGTAAACTTTTCTAGCTCTGTCTGTTTTAAAACTCTTGTAAACAACCTTGGGAAGTGTGGACAGAAGAAGATAATACTAATACTTACCTGCTTTCCTCCTTACCTGTCGTATGGCTCGTCACAGCAATTATTGTTGTTTCACTTAGGAAAATTTATATTCCCCCTTTGAGACTTTCAAAACAGCTTTCAAAAGTTGCTCGAAATACGTTCCAGTCTATAGGAGGAACAAAAATTCTGTGGAACTCATATGAAATGAAGATGATTCAGACATGTTATTTCTTGCTCTTTCCTGGTATCATTTCAGGCAACGGTTCCCAGCCCGAGGTCAGGGAGTGTGGTTGGCCTGAACAACCTCCAGCTACTCAGTGAGAGGCAGCTTTGCAGGATTAACCACAGTTTGCAAATGATAGAGGGGTGTGTGCGTGTCTCTATGTGTGCCTTCATGTCACCTATTCGCTTATGGCAAACCCATGAACGTCATAGGGTTTTCTCGGGCAGGAAATACACAAGAGGTGGTTTTGCCAGTTCCTTCCTGTGAAATATAGCCTACGGCACCTGGTAGTCATTGGCGGTCTCCCATCTGCAAGAAAGCTCCCTTTTCTATCCTTTTAATCACAGAAGCAGGCATGTCATGGCAGCCTTCGCCTTCCAGCCTCAAAAATCATAGCAGGCGTGCAAGAGCTGCCAGGGGAGGACTAGCCAAGTGGAATCAGTAGTGGTTTCCGTACCAATGCATGGTGAATCTGCTCTGGTTCTTAGTCTGAACTTTAACAGAACTGTCCGGAGTGCTGAAACATCTCCCCAAAATAAGGTGCGGCACCTCGGATCATTCCTTTAATGTTAGAATTAGGAGAGATTTGTCACCACCCTGCTAGCATGGAATCCACCAGCTGGCGTTGGGGTAGAATAGCTCAGGGTCTTGCATTCATCCACAATAACTTATTTGATGCTGTTTCACACTATGTTGTTGTAACCCTATGGTACCATGACTGCCTTGTAGGTAATCGTGGGATGTGTAGTTTAGGGAGGGGTACTTAATATTACCAGCCACAGAGCTCACCAGCTAGAACCCCCAGGCTTTCCCGGATGCAGAGAGGAATCATAGTGCTATATATCTCTGTAGTGTGGAAGGATCCCTGCTTTCTCTAAGATGGAATTGTTGGATTGCTTGTGATGGAAGCCAACCTTGTGAAAGCAGCAGTTAGTCTGAAAAATGGGGAACTCTGTTTACTCTTGTCCTTGCAAAAGCTTTCTCGTCTTTACTTGTATGCCTGGAACTTAATTTTAGGTAGGGATCTGTCTGCCTCGTATGCATTTGCAGAAGCATAATGATATTTATCAGATTAAAGGTCCTTCTCACTGGTGTGCTTCATGTAGGGAGCAATTGGTTTCTCTCCGGGATGAGTAATCCATTCCATAATGGCTCTGTCTCCCTTCCTCCCAGGAAAGGTCATTGGAGCATTTAAAAATTTTGTTCTCAGTCTCTTGTTTCTCACTCATTATTTCTTCTTTTCCTCCGGGCTGTTCATTTTCCAGCAGCATCACTGTAAAAAGGGCTGTGATGCTCTGGAGCCATAATTGGGAACAATAAATGTGGCAGTAGAACAAATGCATTCTATGCTTTTCAGAACCTGGAAAAGTTATTTCTTTCATTGCAAAGCTCAGAATCCCTAGCCAGCCCTCCTAGGCATTTGATATTTTTTAAAATGCATAAAATGTAAGTATAAAATGATATATTTAGCATATATTTTTATAGTAGTATAAACTTTTATTTTGACTCCACCCAAATTTTCTTCTGACTCCCCAGCCCTCTCTGTCACTCTTTTGTACACCCTCACACTTTATTGTTGCATTTGCAACATAAATTCTGCTTTTTGTTATACAGGGTGGGGGACTAGCCCCTCTTCCCTTAACCAATTTGGGGCCTACAGACTTACATTTCCTTCCTATGGAATGAACGGATGCTATAGTATCACACTTAAAAATATATATATAATTGCTTTTTTTGCCCCTCTCACAACTCTTCTTATCACCTCCTCCAGTTCCTTGTGGTTTTCACAATAGATGTGACTCAGGCGTGTAACTAAATTCAGTTCCCTGCACAACACACACACACACACACACACACCCCTTACCTACACTTCCTTCAGTTCTGTTTTTACTTTTATGCTTTTTAAGGCACAGAGCTGTTTGGTTTGAGAAGCCTCCAGGTTTATGTGGGTTCCCTTCCAGCCAAAGATAGCACTTTCACGGAAAGGGTTTTTTGGGGTGTGGGTATGATTTTTGTTTTGCTGGTGAAGGACAGAAGTGAGTGGCTGGAGAACACTAAAAATAGAATGTGTGGCCACCCATGTCTTCCATGCCTCACCCACTTGGCAATCACCAATCAATATAAGGTTGCCCATGTGAGAATTCAGAGCTGACTCAGGGGAGAAGCTACCCCTTCTTTTGACTGCAAGTCCCAGAATCTCCAAGCAGAATTGGGAAACCTTTCCAGAATCTGGGGTCTCATCACGCCACCTCTTACCAGTTTTGGAGAAGATGGAATTTCAGCAAGGGCCCATTCATACTACACAATTATAGCCCTATTGTTCCACTTCAACTGCCATGGTTCTATCCTATGGGATCCTGGGGCTTGTGGCAGATAATCCTAAATGCCTGACCCACAACAGCAGACCACTACATTCCACAGGCTATAACCATGGCAGTTAAAGTGGAATAGTAGCATTATAATTCTGTAGTGTGAATGGGCCCCAGGTGTTGTGTGTTACCTGATCTTGTGATAAGCAGTACTTGCTGAAATTCTTCCTTCTGCACAAACCAGAGGAGCCCTTTCCAGGTTTTCACTCTGGCAACCTACATCCACTTTAACTGCTATGGTTGCATCTTCTGGAATCCTGGAATTTGTAGTTAGGTGCTCCCTGCCTAAGAACTGTAGATTGCAGAATTCCCAAGGATGTTGCCCTGGCATTTAAAGTAGTATCAACGTTTATATTTGTGCAGTATGAAAGGATTCCTGGCATCTCTTTCATGCTACAGAACTCATTGATACCTCTTTAACTAGTATGGCTGCATCCTATGGCATCCCAGGATTTGATGAGCCAACACAGTTCTTTAGCATAGAATTCTGACTTCATCATGAAACTACAGATCCCAAGATTCCATGGAACGGAGCTAGGACGTTGAAAATGGTACTCGGGTGGTACAGTTGTTAAGTGTAATCCAGAACTGGAACAATTAATGTTTTGGGACTATAATTCCCAGAATCCCCCAGTCAGTAGCAATTCTAGTTGAGGATTTGTGGAGTAAAATCTTTTCAAAGATTTACTTGGGTACGTACAGAGAGGAGTTCCTTTTTCTGTGTACCACATGATCATATATTGGCAGATTTTTATGCTTCTCCCTAAACTGCAAACTCCAGGATTCCATAGGATGTTGAAAGTGGAATAGTAGCACTATAAGAGTGTTGTGCGGAAATGGCCTTAGTCAAATACATGCATTAGTTGGGCTCATTGCTTTTATCATATACTGACTGGCAGTTGACGGTGTGAATAAGCACCCTCTCTCCTTCTTATCAGTGATGTTCTTTGAGGAAATTTCTATACCAGTGGTTCACAGACATGGATCCCTCTGATGAAAACTGTGGACTCTGCTCAGAAAAATACAGTAGGCAGCCACGTAACAAATATATGCAATTTCACTCACCGGCACTTAAATTACTTTCTTGCTATTCGAAGGTCATTGGAGCAGTTCACTTTCTGTTGCTTAAAAATAAAAAATGCCTGGGGTACTGAACATACTGAAGAAATAAAGCCACACTTATTGTAATTATGAAAGGTTTTAGGCTGCATCCGCCAAGGCAAGAGCTTGTCAGTAGGAACAGTCTTGCATCCATAGTCAGAGCTTAAGAAATTTACTTATTTAAACTACAGCTCCCAGAACCCCCAAGCCAGCCTGGCAAGAGCCGTGTAGACAAGTTGATCTGGAAATGTAGCTCCCCCAAGCTCTAACTATGGCCATTTCTGCACTAGGCTTTTATAGCGCTATGATTCCACTTGAAACATCCTATGGAATCCTGGGGTTTGCAGTTTCTGGCTGTTTCAAGTGGAGCCGTGGTGGCGCAGTGGTTAAATGCCAGTACTGCAAGCCACAAGCCAAAAGGTTGTGAGTTCGATCCTGCTGGGCTCCAAGGTTGACTCAGCCTTCCATCCTTTGGCAGGTCAGTAAAATGAGTACCCAGCTTGTTGGGGGCATGTATAGAAATGTTTCGAAATACATGCTATTTGTAAGTTGTTCGCCGCCTCGATCCAGATGGAGAGGCGGGATACAAATAAATAAATAAATAAATAAAATAAAGTGGAATCATAGCGCTATAAAAGTCTAGTGTGGAAATGGCTCAAGTCATGGGGAATGCATGCGCCAGGGAGAGGAGAGAGGAAGGGTACCGATGCCATGGCATACAATAGCCTGGCAAGTTCCCAATGGCTGGATACCATTTGTGTTTTTGCAATAATTCTGCAAATGAGTCCCCACGCTACATCATGGTATTTTGCGTAATCCTTGCTGATATTGCTTGATAAACCGAAGGTGAGGCTGCTACTGTTAGTCACCACAGCCAAACCGAGGCATTCCCCCCCCCCGCCTAGTCTTCTCCTAAGGCGCACAGTTACTCAACGTAACAGCAGCCTACATCAGAGATGGGAAAGTCAAATCTCTTGCTCAGAGTTTCCTCATCCTAAAACTTTGGCCCAGAATCTGTTCTGTTCCACCCAGCCCAGTCTTTCAAGTTCCTTTTTCCTTCTGCATCCCCCCACCAGTCACCACCACCCTTGGGCCGGTTGGGTCCATGTGGTCATCCAGTTGGGCAGACGGAAGTTACTCTTCGCCCAACCTGTAATTAACCTGTTGCCAACTCCAAATGCATGAAGGTCAACCAGCACACCCAGCCACAAAATTCTACTTCGTTTAAGCATTGAAAATGTGTCAAAGAGTCCATTCAACCAAAAGTGATGCTAACTCAGCTTTCGGCTCCCCTGAAGTTGAGAAAACATCCTGGGGTTCGTCTTCTCAGTGCCGGAAAAAAAATGTTGATTGGATACCTAAAATAAAAAGGGTAGTGCCAAGTCTTTTTTAAAAAAGGCTCCAATACAGGACTGACAACTTTTCTTTCCTGGATTTATAAGTTAGATATAACTAAGAACCAGTCTGGTGTAGTGGTTTGAACCTTGGCTAGGACTCTAGGAGACCAAAGTTTGAATCCCTGCTCAGCCAAGGAAATCCACTGGGCAAGCCACACTCTCTTAGACTCAAGGGAGGGTTATAGTACTGCTCTTCGGAAGAAATCTTGCCAAGAAAACCCTAGGAGTTCAGAGTCAGATTGAAGGCACGTTATAATAAGCCATAGGTAGGATCTAGATGAAACCTATTAGATAAGAGAAAATGGGGACTTGTTGAATCAATGAGCCCAGGCTGTTCAGAACTAGCAAACATGTTTAAGCCAGAATTTAAAGCAGGGGTGGGAATGACATGACTCTTTGGATATTCTTGGGCTGAAAGTGCCAGCAGTCCTGGATATAAGTGCCAACCAGGAAGAAAGCTGGGAAATCCCAAGGCATCTGCTGGCTTGAGTGGAGAGTAGTTAATTAAAGTTATGACTTATCGAGTTTGCCTTGATTCAGCAGCCCTATTTTAATGGGGTTTGTTATTGCTGCATGCCTTCAAGTTGTTTCTGACTTGGGGTCATCCTACGATGATCTATCATGGGGGTTTCTGGGGCTGAGAGTGTGTGATGTGCCCAAAGTCAGCCAGTGAGTTTTCATGGCTGAGCAGGGAATCGAACCCTGGGCATCAGGTTCATAGCCCAATGCTCAAACCACCACCCGATGCAATTGGATTTAGGTCTCTATTAGTGGCTATGATAAGCTCTCATGTTACACAGACTCTTGTTATGTTGGTGTGGAAAACATCCCCAATGCCTTCTTCCCCCATGCCCAAGATTTTTGCAAATCTAGTTCCACTGCTGGTGGGAAGGAAGAGGTAGTGATGGTGGACAGCAATTAGAAGTGATGACCTTTAAAGTTTTGCTGTGTAACTGAGATGCCAGGCCACTGAACTGGCCTTGTTTTGCACAGATTGTCTTGCTTGCCTGGGGTCTTCCTTGCAGCGTATAATTTACCCTCCTGCTCTGACCGGAGGAACAGTCTTTTCCCCATCCTCATACTTTGGAAATTTCCCTACAGTTGTTTCCTGTATCAACAGAGGACTTAGGTTCTGGGCACATTTCTTACTGCCACCTCAAAAAACATGGACTGTTTTCTCACCCTGGATTTTTGGGCATGCATTTGGTCTGAAGCAGCAGGGGCATTATCCTTTAATAAATTAAATCCTTTAAAAATCCTAACTAGTTAACCTTTAATAGTAAACTTGGGTGGTTTAATGCCAATTAGTCTGGGCACAAAGTGGGACCACCCAAAAATAAGGTAATGGGTTTTTGTCCCACTTGAATGCAGGATGAAATCGCTAGGAACACAAAAAATATAGATATTAAAATAAAATTGTTTTAAAACAGAATAGTAAGGACTAGTGATGAGCCCTTAACTGATGCGTCAGTTAAGAAGGGGAAGAAAAGTTAAGAAGTGGAAGAGGAGGGAGGGAAGAAGGAGTGAATTGGCTTTCTCAATCTCCCCCCTCCTAAGGTAAATGTTCTGGAGAAGGAACCGCATATCTAAGTGTCCGGATTTGGCATGGGCAATCCTGATTAATCCTTTGTCATCCCACTTTTTCAGCTGCTTTTAAAATGTCCCAGTTTCTATCTCCTCCTCCTCTTTTCCTCTGGCTTACTTCAATTGCTGCAAAAAATTGAGTTCAAAGTATTAAAAGTAGTTTGCATGCAGTTAACTCATCAAGAGAGAGAGTAGAAGAGTGGGCAGACTCTTTCCCCTCCCAGGAGGCTCAGGCAAAAGCAAACTGCTGCAGCTTTTCCTGGCCTGTGCGTTCTTTCTCTCTCTGCCATGGAAACTTGGGATCTGTAGTTTTGTGGGACACAGGAACTGTCTGTGAGAGAAGACTACAAATCCCAGCATTCTGCAGGATGCAAACTTAGCAGATAACAAATTGCTGTAGTTGTGTAGTATGAAAAAGATCGAAGTCTAACAAATGCAAGGAAACACAGAGAGAGAATGAGATTTGAAAGCAATGCTTGCTTTTTGAGATCTAGCAACAATAATCATTTGCCCACCTGTTGAATGTCTTACCAGTGGTGCAACGGAGCAAGGTGTCCAAATTGTTCCTGGCAAAGGCAGTCCACAAGATGCGCTTGTTTGCCCAAACTTTTCTGAGTATCTGAGAAAGACGTGCATCTTGCTTTTTAAATCTTTCTAAGGTTAGGTTTGAAATAATTTTAGTATTGAGAAGCGTTGCAGTCTGTTTTACTGCTGACTTTCTGTATGTGTTTAGCTGTGTTGTTCTTGTTTGAGATTGAAAGCCGCCTGATGTCCCAATAATAGTGGTAATAATAATACTGATGGTGGTGGTGATGGTGGTGGTGATGATGATGATGATATCTTGAGGAATTGCCTTTCTCAGGTGAGTGTTTCTATATCAGCTTTCTTTCTTGGGCAGACGGACTAGTGTTTTATTTTTTTCCAGTTGCCTGGCAAATCCTTTCTTTGCTGCGGCTGCCAAGGAGCAATCTCCCACGGCCTTGGCAGCATGAATATTTGATAGGAGATGAAATATTAAGATGCATTTTACAAAAAATGCCCCACCCTTTGCCTTCCCTGTACTGGGTGTGTATGTGTGTGTGTGTGTTGGGAGAAGCAGAAAGTGTTGGCTCTTGTCTCTGTTTTGAACTGTTTTAAAGCAATTTCTCACTTGGCTCTTTGTAAAGAACCCTTTTTGTAAGGTTGCTTTTTTTTTGTTTGCCATTCTGTAAAAAAGGTGGGAAGTTTCTTTTCTGCCTTGCATGTCAGGGATGTGTGTCTCAAGCGTATTTGCGTGTGTGCGTCTGTGTGAGGACACCCACATTGCCTGGAGGGAGAAGAGAGAGAAAACGGAACAGGAGAGAAAGAGGAATTGAGAGAGAGGAGCAGAGAGCAGAGAGAAGAAAAGATATACCCATTTCTCATAACCGGTTGAAGGTGAGATCACTGTGGTTCTTAACTTTTCTAAATATATTTGTACCAGGGAGTCAGCCTTCCTAAATGCTGGTGGGAAGGGGCTTCGGTTGCATAGTTTGGACTGCACAGTTGCAAGCACACGGTCGGATTTGCTCCCTGCATAAGCGCGCATGGGATTGCACACTGCGTGTCTGGGCGCATAGGCAGAAGACAACGCCGTGGCTGAAAAGTATTTTATTGTCAGGGCGCGTAGCCTGACAAATCTGGAGTTAAGGGGGAAATCGTTTCTCGCTGCCTTGCGTCCTTCCATTTCGTGGTTCTTTTTATGACAGAGGGAATAAATGACAGGGCAATGTGAGCGAGACGGCTAGGACAGAATGCATTCGCTCCTGTTAAAAATGCTTTAAGGTTGTGATTTGTGTTAGGAATTCTTGCTTAAAAAAATAAAAAGCAAGCAGAATTATGGAGCAAAATCAGGAAGTGGCCCTGGGGAAGCATCTGTGTTTTGTCTACCTAGGATAGGGAGAGCGGGAAACCCAAAAACATTATATGGAGAAAAAGACATTTTGATCACATATGTCAAGTTTCTATGGATTTTCTCCACTGTGATCCTTGAGGTTGGTGATCTTAATGACTGCGGCTATAGCACAGCTGGTTAAAATAAAGACCCAGGCTTCCCCCAACCAGTGGCCGAACTGGCTGTGGGACTTTAGTAGTTGCAGCTGAAAAAATAATTATCTCAACCTCTGGATTGTGGTGACCATTATTTCAGAGAGGGCTTGGTTGGGAAGTTTCCCTCTGCAATAGAAGCCAGCTGCTCAGAGCCACTTTTTGCTCCCCTTACTTCCGGAGCGGGAAATCCTGCATTTCCAGGAATTGCTGGACTGCAACTCCCATCTGCCCTAGCCAGCATATCTAATGGGGATGAATGCTGGGAGCTGCAGTCCAACAACTTTGGGAGGAAGCATACAGGCTGATCGAAAAAATCCCAGATTTTATTCCTGTTGGGTCCATTCAGACTGATTGAAAGGAGCAGTAAATTTAAGTTTTTGTACCTATTCTTTCCAGTTTTATGTTGGAGATTTGCACATGTTTTATTGATCCCAGAATATTTTCTGTCAGCTTCCCATATGACCAGAGACCTTTTCGACCAGCTCTCCAGGTTGGTTTATTTTAAGACAGTATAAAATCAGGAAGAACAGGAACAAAATCTGAAAAGTTTTAATCAGTCTGGATGCACCCAAGTTCTTTCCGGTTTTATTTGTTGTCAGTCGCTTCTGACTTTTTGGTGACCCTAAGGCAAAGCTATTATAGGGTTTCCTGGGGCTGAGATTGTGTGACACGCCCAAGGTCACCCAGGGGGTTTGCACAGCTGAGTGGGGAACTGAACTCTGGTCTCCGGGGTCGTTGTCCTGTGCTCAAACCACTACTCCAGACTGCCCCTCTTCCAATTTTATACTGGCTTAAAATAAACCAACCTGAGGAGCTGGTATAGAAGGGATCCCATTATACCGAGAGGTGATAGAAAATGTTCTGGGCTAAACAAAATGCGTATGGATCTCCAAAATAAAATCAGAAGGAACAGGAACAAAATGTAGGACTTTGGGGTCCCTTAGTCTGTGCTCCTGCCTGACAGGTGTAATCTTATATAGGGCGTTGATGTTTGATAAAGCCATTGCTTTGATGAAGTTATTGCTCCCTGCCTTCAAATGTATTTGGCAGCATGGACTATGCAAACCCTTCTGCCATATTATCAAAGAGGTGGTATAATGGTTAGAGCATCGACTGGGACTTAAGAGATCCGTGACCTTATTTTCAATTGAACCACGAAACTCACTGGGGGATGTTGTTAGCCCAGTGATGCTAGCCTACCTTGCAGATCCGTTGCGAGGATAAAGTGGGGCGGAGAATGAACATATGCACCACCTTGAGCATTTTGGAGGAAAAGTGGGACCTAAATGCAATAAACATATAACAAATAAATTCTGACCAAACCCATGAAATTCCCTGGGGTGACATGAGCCCAGTTATCCTGACCTACCTTGTAGGTTTGTTGTGAGGATAAGGTGGGGAGCAAAAGGACCACATGCACCATCTTGAGGTCTTTGGAAAAAAACTGGAATATTTGATGTCATAAATATATGTTAAATAAGTGCCTCATGGGCATAGATGGAGTCGGAGATTCATCATCTGTCCAGTTTCAGACAGACAGGAAGGTATGACTCATGTTTGCACGAGGGATCACATGTTCTTGCCAGCGTGCAGCGATGTGGGATTTCTACCCAGCGTGGCAGGTATGTGTCTTATCTTGCCCCGTGTCAGATGAAGTGCTCTTGAAGGCTGCAAAGAATGCTGCTGGGATTTTATATTTAGAATTCTCTTGGCAGAACAAATAACAAACACCCAGGGTATCTGTGGACAAGGAACAGCAATTGATAGGAGGCACAAAGGAAAAGGCATTTTGTTTCCTTCTTGATTGCAGGGATTGTAACCCCTGACCCAACTTGTAGACCAAAGGTGGGCAAATGGTGGCCCACACGTGAGTCCCAGGAGTCGCAATAGACCAACGGTAGTGTACTTGGTTTCTTCATCCAAACAGATTAGACCAGTGGTGGCATGCTTTCTTTCTACAGCCAAGCAGAGCATGGAAAAGAGACTTTTTGGACGACAACTTCCAACTACAATTTTCTGGACTACAACTTTCTGGGAGTTGTAGTCCCCCAAAAGTAGCTTTCCCTAAAACTATTGCAGGAACGTCCTCACTTGCTAGTATCAGTGGCCTTGGTGATTGGGGCATTCTGGGAGCAAAAGTCCCAAAAAGGAACTTTTCCAAGCTCTGGGATGGAGCTGCCTTCTCCCCAGCATGGATGATATCATTGCCCTGATGGTCTTTGCATGGGAAAAAAATCCACTTCAGTCCCAAAGGCAGAAGAACTTGGTGTTCCGTGCCTGTCTTCCAGAAAACAACTTGAAACATCCTTTTATTTTGTTACAGAAATGATGCTATCCAGAAGAAAAGTATGGCACTTTGGGTTTGTTGTTGGATTTTTGGGAAAGTGGGGGCAAAGCTTGCTTCTTGAGCATCATTCAAATGGTTTGGCAGCTCTGTTTGAGAACCAGAAGCATTTAAGAGCAAGTGATGTCTCCACATTATTGTATAGCAATGTGGGTGTTGGACTAGGGCCATTTCCACACTAGACAGTTATAGTGCTATTATTCCACTTTCAACATCTTATGAAATTCTGGGGTTTGCAGTTTAGGGAGGGACCTTAACCCCAGGATTCCATAGGATGTTGAAAGTGGAATAATAGCACTATAACTGTCTAGTGTGGAAATGGCCTAGGTGTGGATGACCTGTGTTCAAATCCCCACTTGGATATGTGAACCCATTGAGTGGCTTTAAATAAGTCACACTTTCTTTCAGCCTCAGAGGAAGGCAAGGGCAAACCTTTTCTGAATAAATCTTGCTAAGAAAACCCAACGATAGCGTTGCCAAAAGTTGACCTAAAAGCTCAGAACAACGATTCTACTTCAACTGCCATGAATACATCCTATGCAATTCTGGCGTTTGTAGTTTGGTGAGACGCTAAAGCTCTCCGGCTGAAATTCTAAGTACCCTTCCTTTAAACTATGAATCCAAGGACTCCAGAGGATGCTGCCATGGCAGTGAAAGTAGTGTAATTGTATAGTGTGGAAGAGCCCCCAGAGGCTGTGCCAGGAGAAAGACACCTTTGCCAGTTTTGCTTGTGACCCATCGCGTTCAGGTAGGGTGTGGCCTCTTTGCTGATGCCCGGCCATAGATCAGGCTGGGTGAGGACACAGGGATTAATTAAGCCAGAGCATTTTGTGGGATGATATTTCCTGTTGGCTTACTGGGGAGCAGATTCTCTGCAAGCTGTGCCAGGAAAAAAAAAATACTGAAAGGACCAATTGTCTGGTCACACGACACCGGGGTGGGAATTGTGTTGCCTTCCGTTGCTAATTTAATATTTACTAATTTGGGTTCAGAAATAAAAATGGACTAATTCACAACTACAGAGGAAAAAAGGGGGGGGGAAAGAGGAACAAAGAGAAAAGGAAGCAACCATGCAAAAACAATATACAGGAAGCCCTTCCTTTTGATGCCCTGTTTTCTGATGTCTTGCACTTTGGGTGCTTCCAAATTAAGGCCAAGTTCCATTAATTTGACCCGGGGCGGGGGGCGGTGGTTCCACTCTTTCATCACTTCTTCTTGCCTATAGAGGTTTGCTTGGGATTGCTCACACGCATATGTTGCTTGCAGAACAGGCTGAGGAGGAAAAGAGGTGCAAAGCCAGGTGAAAGACTTTGCAAGCAGTGCCTGTGCGGTCGGTCCTAAGCAAGGCCTCATAAGTCCTTTATGCTCCCTACAGTACAGTACATGGGTTCGGCTTTCCGACCAGTTCTGTTTTCTGACAGTGCTCCGGTCCCTAACTTGTCGGATAAGTGGGAGAAGCCTGTACACGTATAACTAAAACTAAACTAGACTGAACTAAACTAATGCCATTTCTGCACTACACTGTTCTAGTGCTATTATTCCACTTTCCACATCTGATGGAATTCTGGGGTTTGTCGTTTCCTGAGGCCCAAGAGCCCTCTGGCTGAGAATCCTAAAGGCCGCTCCCTAAACTGCAAACCCCAGGATTCCATAGGAGTGGAATAATAACACTAGAACAGTGTAGTGTGGAAATGGCCTCTGAAACTAAGACTTTCCCCACTAGACTGTTATAGCGCTGTGATTCCACTTTCACATCCGATGGAATCCTGGGATTTGCAGTTTTGGGAGGGGCTGGCAGGCCCCTCCCAAAATTGCAAACCCCAGGATTCCATCGGATGTTGAAAGTGGAATCACAGCACTATAACAGTCTAGTGTGGAAATGGAGATAATAAGAAAACCCGTTGCAGTGGGACCTCCATATCTGCTAGGATTTGGTTCCAGGACCCCCATTGGATACCAAAATCTGTGGATGCTCAAATCCCGTTATGTACAACGGTGTAGTAAAATGGCGCCTCTTATATAAAATGGCAAAATCAAAGTTTGCTTTTTGGATTTTTTTTTTAATTTTCAAGCCATGGTTGGTAGAATCCGTGGATACAGAATCTGCAGATATGGAGATCCAACTGTACTAAAAGTAATCTGCTACACTAAACACATCCAACTATTCTAACTAAAATACGAAAGAACTCTGACCTCCTCCATGCAAACTGTAATGAAAAGGGCGGGGGGAATCAACAAGCAACATCAATGTGTAGTCAAGAAAGCAAATGTTTTTAATGAGGAAGAACAGACAAGCTAGGAGAAGCTACAGCAGTTTGCTTTTCCCTGAGTCTACTGGGAAAGGCAAGACTTCACCCTCCTCCTCGCCTTCCCACAGCTTTGCAGTTAATTATCTGCAAACTATTTTTGCCCTTTGGACTTATTTTGCAATAGTTGAAGCAAGCTGAGGGAGGGAGGAGGAAAAAGAAATTGGGACGCTTTAAAAGCAGCTGAAAAAATGGGACAGCAGATTTATCTTGGTTGTCCCTGTCCTAATGGGACAATTGGAAGATATGAAATTTCCTCTTTTGCACAATTATTATAGATAAAGGAGCCTTCTCCAACTGCAGGCTCAGTGAAGAGACGTCCAAGTATCCACTTTCAGCCTGCTGAGAAACCCAATTCATGTTTTCTCTCTATCCCCACCGGTTAGAGCTGGCTGATACCATGAGAAATGCATTACCTTTGCCAAAGCTGGCAGGCTTTTAGAATCATAGAATCACAGAAATGTAGAGTTGGAAGAGACCCCAGGGGCCATCCAGTCCAACCCCCTGCCATGCAGGAACACCCTCAAAGCACTCCCAACAGATGGCCATCCAGCCTCTGCTTAAAAACCTC
>CAOLHI010006057.1:0-44146 GCA_948474755.1 Ctenosaura bakeri | reverse complement strand
GAAAAATAAGTCCACACCAGCAATGAAGCTGTAGCAAGATAATTCGGGAACACCTGGACCATATGTGCTCTGGCTGTAAGGCAACGATGCTCCTTCTTCCCTCAAGACTTCTTGGAGCCTCAGCAACATGAGACCTTTGCAACTGAATGTGAAAGGCAGTCTTGTTCAGGCCATTGCCTCAGAGTATTTAAGCAACATTCGTGCAATCTAAAGTGGAATTTTGAGAAATCAGAAACATTGCACACATACTTGAAAATAATTTATCTGTTCCCATGGTTTGCATGAGGATGCCAACATAATCTACCAAGTCTGAGAAAAAATATGCCAATCAGCTTTCAGGTGCAGCCACAATATCAAATGTGTGTAAACAGGAGTAGATCAGTAAATAGGTTGTTGTGTAAAAATGTAATCATTTAGGAATGCTACTGGCAGCCCTTTCATCTCCAGCTGTGCTACTCAAAGGAACCTGGAAGACATTTCAAAATAAATTTTCTCACAAAGAAGGCATTCTTGTACCAAAACAGGATAGAGAGAATATGAGTGAATGAACAATTAAAACTCCCTTGTACACAACTGAAATTATACTTGCTGTTATATTCACTGGATAAATCAAGTCATATTTCAAGGATATTGAAAAAGTTAATGAAGCAGAGCTTTAAGACTCAACAAAGCCCCTCTGTCTCAATCCTTTTAAGAAGTTTATTTCCCGTTCAGACAAAGTTTAAATAGCTATCCAATATTCTGAAAGGAAAAAAGATTTAATGTTTTTGTTTCAGGCACGATAAACTCTAATGAAAAGGGGATTATACCAGCACTAGGCTGGAAAGATACCTAGCTCTTGCATTTGTCACAAGATAGAGTATTATTAGTTCTCTTGACTCTCATGGCAATCTCATTCCAGACAGAGGCAGAATTTACAAACATAACGAAGTCCTTCCACTATGAAGGTTGTCAAAGATGGAAGAGATTTACACAGTTAACACAGTTAACACAGTTAACAACAGTAACCTTGCTGTACAAGTTTGTCAAGCATGCTTTGTTCAGACAGGAGAGGGAGAGAGGAACACAACACCAACACACACACACACACACACACACAGATGCACAGATTTAACAAATGGACTTTGTAAATAAAATATGAATAGCTCTGAATCTCTATGAAAAACACTAGATAACTATGTTCAGACACTTTCAAAAGCTAAGGCTGCCTCCTTAGCACCTTCTTAGCTGAAGTCTGCAAATTAAAACTGACAGAACAGGTTGCTATTAACACAGGAAGAAGCAAGAGTTAAACAGCAGCTAAGTGCTAAATTCAAACTTTTGTTTATTGAGGGTGCTAACCAGACAAGCATTTTTAAACTTCATTAATGTAAATGGAAAAGTTAAGGGAGTGCAGTCAGAAACAAGTAAGATATAGAAGTGCGTATCTCTGGCTGGCTTCTGCCCTTATTTTTTCTTTAGGGTCTTTTTTGTTTTGTTTTGGAAGGAAGGGTTATAGAAGGAACATATTAAAACATATATGCCTACAGCAACACTTAGTAAGCAGAAACTTTAGATAACTGAACATGCAAAAATGTTTGGATTTGTAAAATTCAGAGGAATACATAGATCAATACACCCCCCAGCAACAATTAATACAGAGGCAGCTTTTTGTAAAGCGCAATACAGTAACATGTCAATGGCTCACTGTAGGAGGTTCAGTATTTACAACAGTGAGGCACAAACCAAATCTGCAAGATGTTTATGTTTTGAATCTTAACTATCACAACAACTACTACAACAACCACAACCACATAACAGTATAAAAGAGTGTTCCTCAACCTGGTGCCTGACAGATATATTCAGACTAAGGTGCCCATCATTTCCAGTTAGCATGGCCAGCTGTTACAGAACAATAGTCTTTTCTTTAAGTCTCTGTAAATGAACATCAAATCCAATTTATTAAAAAAAGATGAGAATATCATTTTAAGGGAACATGATTAGGTTTTGGTTTCTTTCAGAAATCTAAGCACTCAGTAGTTAAATACAAAATATTGCAAGTCATCAGAGCAAGAACTAGTAATATGACATGAGCATCAGGCCTCCCCTAAGCTATTTCGTACTTTCCTCTGAATACTGAGAACATCTGTTTTCACTTTAATGCATTCTGAGAACAGGCAATAAGTAATAGCTAAATTTTCAAAATGACAGAGGTTATGACTATACTATTTCAATGTATACTTTTGTTAACGGTATGGTATTGGGCTGTACTTAGTCAGGAAGCTCTCAGCTTAGCTTTCATTAGCCCTTAAGATGCTCCTTAATCAGGCCTTCTTGCTGCAGCTACCTCTGCCTACCAGGAAAGAGTAACAGCTTTCCTACTGAGTGACTTACTGCTGTTTCAAGAAACAACCAGGGACCAATGCTGATCCTCTTCATAAGGTAGTGGTAGATCCTCTCATGCCTAGACTTAGGCCATTTCCGCACTAGCCTGTTCACACGATGATTCCACTTTCAACCTCCTCTGGAATTCTGGGGTTTGCAGTTTCGGGAGGGGCCTGCAAACCCCAGGATTCCAGAGGAGGTTGAAAGTGGAATCATCGCGCTAGAACAGGCTTGTGCGGAAATGGTCTTAGCATTCCTTATAAAAAGGAAGGCATTGGTACCTGTTGCCATATAAAAGATACAGGAGGCAGAGCTTGGAAAAATGGCTCTTTTGAACTACCACTCTCAGAATTCCTCAACCAGCTTATGGGGGGCGGGAGAACATTCTGAGAACTTGTAGTTCTAACTTGGAAGGGAATATAAAGTTGAAAGATAGTGCTTTGCCTACATCCACATAGAAAAATTAAAAAAGTAGATTTTCAGGCTCACACTTACTTTCTTGTGCTTTTCAAACAAAGAGAAGTAAGGTTGAACAGGAAATACATCAACAGGATTACAAACTTTTGGTCTCACAGAAGGAATCAGGTTGCACTTTCCCCTAAAATCAGGTAGCAAAGCATTACAGCACATAATTTTGGCTAAAAGATATAGGAAAAATACTCCTGCAGCCTCCATTAGCAGCCAGACATAGCACTGAGAATAAAACAGCCTTCTGTAGAATTTCACAAGGTACAAAAATGAAGGGGAGAAGGGAGAAAACTAAGGCTTCTGTCCAACATTCATATGGTTAAAACCTCTTTGCACTGGGACCAATGGATAAACCTGGACATGCACAGAACCAAGTCATTTGATCTGTGCTCCCCATTTTAAAATGATATGTATTATGGGCAGGGCATACTGGCAGAGGTCATTTCGGAACCGCTGGCAGAGGTCATTTCGGAACCGCTTGCTATAATTTTTGAGAAATCTTGGAGGACAGGAGAAGTTCCAGCAGATTGGAAGAGAGCAAATGTTATCCCCATCTTCAAGAAGGGAAAAAAGAGAACCCAAATAATTATCGCCCAGTCAGCCTGACATCGGTACCCGGAAAGATCCTGGAGCAGATCATTAAGCGTTCAGTTTCTAATCATTTAGAAAACAACGCAATAATCACGAGAAGTCAACATGGATTTCTCAAAAATAAGTCATGCCAGACTAATCTGATCTCTTTTTATGATAGAGTTACTAGCTTGATAGATGAAGGGAATGCTGTGGATGTAGCATATCTCGATTTCAGTAAGGCCTTTGACAAAGTTCCCCATGACATTCTTGCATCGAAGCTAGTAAAATGTGGGCTAGACAGGGCTACTGTTAATTGGATATGTAATTGGTTGACCGACCGAACCCAAAGGGTGATCACGGATGGCTGCTTTTCATCCTGGAGAGAAGTGACTAGTGGGGTGCCACAAGGTTCTGTCCTGGGCCCAGTGCTGTTCAATATTTTTATCAATGACTTAGATGAAGGAATAGAGGGCATGCTCATCAAATTTGCAGATGACACCAAATTGGGAGGGGTTGCTAATATGCCAGAGGACAGGATCAAAATTCAAAATGACCTGGATAGATTGGAGAGCTGGGCCAGGGCGAACAAAATGAAATTCAACAGAGAGAAATGTAAGGTCCTACACTTAGGCAGAAATAATGGAATACAGAAATATAGGATGGGGGACACGTGGCTGGATAGCAGTACGTGTGAAAGGGATCTAGGAGTCTTCATAGACCACAAGCTGAACATGAGTCAGCAGTGTGATGCGGCAGCCAAGAAAGCCAATGCAATTCTCGGCTGCATCAACAGGAGTATGGTGTCTAGATCGAGGGAGGTACTGGTACCACTCTACTCTGCTTTGGTTAGACCCCATCTTGAATACTGTGTCCAGTTCTGGGCACCCCAATTCAAGAAGGATATTGACAAGCTGGAGCAAGTCCAGAGGAGGGTGATCAAAATGGTGAGAGGCCTGGAAAACATGCCCTATGAGGATAGACTGAGAGAGCTGGGTATGTTTAGTCTGCAGAAAAGGAGGTTAAGAGGGGACATGATAGCCATGTTTAAATATTTGAAGGGATGCCATGTAGAGGAAGGAGGGGGCTTGTTTTCTGCTGCTCCAGAAACCAGGACAAGGAGCAATGGATTCAAGCTGCAGGAAAGGAGATTCCACCTGAACCTCAGGAAGAACTTCCTGACAGTCAGGGCTGTCCGGCAGTGGAATCTGCTGCCTCGGAGAGTAGTGGAGTCTCCTACCTTGGAGGTTTTTAAGCAGAGGCTTGATGGCCATCTGTCGGGAGTGCTTTGAGGGTGTTCCTGCATGACAGGGAGTTGGACTGGATGGCCCGTGTGGTCTCTTCCAACTCTACATTTCTATGATTCTATGATTCTATACATGGGCACATTCATTAGAACAGGCCTGCACAACGTATGGCCCAGGGGCCGCATGCAGCCCACCAAAGGATTTCATGTGGCCTGCATCGCTCTTGAGCGTGAGGGCCTAAAAAAGTTGCAGCAATTATGTTGCTGATGGTTTTGAATGAACCCGGCTGGCCATTCCTTCCTCCTTACCTCCAGGGGGGCAGCAGAGAGCCGAGCTGATCTACCTTTTGCCTTTGTGCAAGATGGCCGCAGTTGCTTCTTCTCATTGTTTCCCTTGGATGGGTGGTGAGGGCAAAAGGAGAAGACCAGCTGGGGCTGGAGGGGCAAGAAAGGAGGTGGTCTCCCCCTCCCTAACCCAGCCAACATGGACTGTTACACAGCAAACTGCCATCCTCTGGGGAAGCAGCTTGTTACAGGTCAGTGTCCTCATTCACCCCCATCCCTCCTAAACTGCATTGGAAAAAATTAAATTGCATTTAAAGATTGCATTTTAAAATGCAATTTAGGTCTATTCTGGCATGCACCCTCATAAATTCCACCCCCCCCACCAAACACACACACACCATCTGGAATTCCCCTTGTTTATCCTCCAAATCTATTTTCTTCTCCCTTCCTCATAAATAATATTTTTTCTCCCTCTCCAAATTGTTCCCCTCCCCTTTGATCTTTTGCAAATCTTTTGCAAATTACACACTGCTACATTTCTTAAGGCATAGCTCTCTTGTCTTTCCAATAATCCTATTTACTGGTTTTGTGTAATCTTGTCACATCTGCATTATCTCAGCCATCCCAACAACAGGTCAAGAGGGTAAAACAATGGCCATTTTGGCCTATACTGTTACAGTGCTCTTATTCCACTTTCAATCTCCTATGGAATCCTGGGATTTGTAGTTTAGGGAGGGGCCTTTAGAATTCTTAGCTAGAGAGCTCTTTGGCCACAGTGAACTACAAACCCCAGAATTCCACAGAATGCTGAAAGCAGAATAATAGCATTATAACAGTGTAGGGCAGAAATGGCCAGCATTGTCAATCCTCATGTTGTACATTGGTGGTGGTGGGTGAAATTTAAGGAAGGGAGTTTCCCTAAGATTGCTGGGTGAGTTTATAGCAGAGGCAAGATTTGAACTTTTCAGCCATGGAAAGCCATTGGGTGACCTTGGGAGGATCACACACTCTCAACCCCAGAAAATCCAGTGATAGGTTTGCATTAGGCTCACCATAAGTCGGAAACGACTCAAAGGTACACAACAGCATTAATTCACTGAGTCTACTCTGGTGAGATAAAAGCTTACTCAGAGTTAAAAAGCATTGTTTTTTAAGACTAT
This sequence comes from Ctenosaura bakeri, assembly GCA_948474755.1. Lineage (NCBI taxonomy): Eukaryota > Metazoa > Chordata > Lepidosauria > Squamata > Iguanidae > Ctenosaura > Ctenosaura bakeri. The sequence goes on along the minus strand of CAOLHI010006057.1, from coordinate 38,053 downwards.
AACTCCCAGAATTCCCCAGTCAGTAATCATGCTACCTGGAGTTTTGAGAACTTTTGTGAATTTTTAAAGTAATTTTTGTGAAGCTCTTATTTGAAAAGATGGAGCAAGCTTGTTTTCTGCTGCTTTAGAGATTAGAGGCCTTTCCACACTACGCTGTTATAGTGCTATTATTCTACTTTCATCATCTTGTGGAATCCTGAGATTTGCAGTTTAGGGAAGGGTATTTAGAACTCTGTCAGCCAGAGAGCTCTTTGGCCTCAGGAAACTACAAAACCCAGAATTCCACAGGATGTTGAAAGTGGAATAATAGCAGTATAACAGTGTAATGTGGAAAGGCCCCAGGACACAGAGGAGGCTTCAAACTGCAGGAAAAGAAACTGCAGGAAACTGCAGGAAACTGCAAACTGCAGGAAAAGTCTGGCCCCTGGCCTCAGTCCGGCCAGGGGCCGGACTGAGCCTACAGCCTACTCTTGCCAAACTTTTCACGCAGGCCCAATTAGAGATGGGAGAGAAAAGCATTACGAAAAACTTCCCTAATTTCCATTTTTTATAATACGGTTTATTTTATTTGAAAAATAGTTTAATCATTAATTATACTATAATTTATTTTGCAAACAAAAAACATTATTACACCATTATTATAACTTTACTTGGAAAGTGAGATGCCAAAAACCTATCTGTGGCCTGAAGAAGTTTAGCCTATTTAATTTTGGCCCTTAACGACTGCCAAGTTGTCCAAGTCTGCATTAGAAGGAAGGCAGGGTATGAATGCTAGGTTGGCATATATAGCTCTCCTTCTCCTTCCTTTGTCTTCATAACAACCCTATGGGGTAGGTCAGACTGAAAGAATGTCACTGCTCCAAGATCAGCCTTGATTTTCATGACTCACCGGGAACTTGAACCTTGCTCTTCTAAGTCTCCCTGTCCAACCAGTATACCACACCAGCTTTTATATACTTACAAAACTGACCCTGAACCCATGAACATTAGAGATGGGGCCTGTGAACAAAATCCTCAACCCCTTACCCTTCGTGAGTGGAAACTTGTATAACAATAAAAAAAAAATGTGCACATGTGTGTCTGCATGTGTCTGTCCCACAGCCTCACGGCCATGACATCTAAAATCTAGGCATGGATACTAATGGGACCCTAGAGATGTGGACCTTGTGTTCTTTTGTTTTTCAAATGGATTAAATTTAGTCTGTATCCTGGAGTCACAAAGTGGCAAGGTTTCCTAATCTTTCCTAACCTGCAGAGATGGAGGCAGCAGTGAGCTCATGAAGGAAGAGAGAGAGAGAGACAGACAGACAGAGAAAAACAAATTGGGTGAATAAAGACAAAGAAATAATGACTGAGTAGATAAGTAGAAAGAAGAACCTCCACTGAAGACAGAGTGCATGAGAGTAGGCGACCTAATGTCGCGTCAGAAAGACTGCTTCAACTGGTGGATTTGGAGCACTAGCGGGGGAGAATTTAGGTGAGTGGAAGAGAAAAGGCATTGTGGGAAGAGGACTGAGGTACTTCTAATTCTTGCAAAGTTGAGAACTTCTGCTGCTCATGAACATTCAGAGAGATCTAACAAGGCCTGCAACCAGGTAACTGCTGGCAATTAGATTCTCTGAAATCTTCACCTTCTACACTAAAAGTTCAGCCAAGTGCTCAATTGGAATGGGGTAACCCGGGTGTAATAAGCGTAGAAAAAGAGTGGGAAACTAAAAAAAAAAAAAACTTAACAAACTTCAGCAGTTAAATTCAACAACCTATTCAACGTATCTGGTTAAGCAGAAGTGCAAGTATTTTAAGTCCTTTTGCAGCTTTCACCTTCACTCCATAATATTCTGCTCAAGGATGGTGTCATTTAGGAAAATGTTGCTGCCAAACACATTTGTACGCAAAACAGTTTGGGAACTAGTTCTTTCTCTGTTAAACACATACCAAATGTTTCAAGAAACTTACCTGTGACACTCTGAAGTAAATCAAAGTAACAACATAAGAGATCACATGGCAAGCAAAAAAAAATTACTGGCAGAGAGAAAAAGAAAAACAAAGCTACAGCTGAGCTAGAGAATCAGTTGAAAGCCTCATCTGGCCAGGATACACAGATAGATGATAAGGTTTTGGTCAGCAGCTACACTGATTGCTCCTATGACTTTAACTAAAGTTTGTCAATTAAGACTTCATATCACATGATGGCTAGTGCAGCTATCAACAAAACCTCCTGCAAAACCTTGGTTTCTGATCCTGGTTTTGCCAGCCAAACTCAAATGATGGTTTCTCAATTCACACATCACACTGGACTGTAGTTATGGTTCCTCAGTTACGGCTTAGTAAAATGCCAGAATGTGTGTCTCATTCCATTGCTTTTTATTTTTTTTAACCCTGCCACTTCCTTCTGAGTGATACTAACTGAAAATACACTTACTGTTATTTCACCAAGCAGATCCAAACCTCCATTAAAAGTATGAGCACTATTATGTAATCACACACATATATAGGTTGCTTTCATAGCAGTGGTGATTATGGTATGAGACTACAAAGACTTCTCCAGCATAAAATGCTCCTGACATATACACATACCACCTGCAGGAAACAATATTTAATCTCTCTATTCTTTTCAACGGGGACTTTGAACTGTATGTGAAAATGAATGCAACAAACAGTTACAGAGTTTTGTGGCCCAATTGGAAACTGACCTATTTGCTTTTGCTGTAGAACACCTCACCTTCTTCAGAATTTAAACAACAAAACAAAACAAAAACAGAAGAAACAGGAACATCATTCTGCCTAGGAAGATGGCCAGCTTAGATATCCAGTGAACTATGAAACAACAATTCTTTTAGAAAACCTAGTAATAGCCAATTTGTTGGAATGACAATCTCAAAAGACCTGTTGTGCGCTGGAACCCTTCAGACAACCACATCTGAACTGTTCTCATCCGTCACTGGAAAGGAACAAATCTGATTGAAGGAGACCTGAGCTCTCCCACCACCTGAAACAGGAGAAGAAAACTTGCAGCTAGTTGGTCTATCTGTCTGCCTCCCATCTAGAATTGCCATAGTGAAATTTGGAGAGAGTTCCTGTATTTTATTTTATTTTTTTGGTTTGCAGTGAAAATTTCAGTAGGTGTTGCTTTTTACTTGATTGTGTGATTTGAAGTTACTTTTCTGCACCACCATTAAGGGTACAGGGACCATATCCAGTTTTCAGTCTGGCAACCCAACAGCTAGCCACCTGCTACTGCCTACTGCTGCTCCTTTCCATCATTAGTACTCTGCTCTAGAGAATCAGTAGCCTGGCCTCTCAGAGAGTCAGGGTGGTACAATTCACCATTCTACCACCTGAGACAGCTGCTTCACTGCAAATGGTAAAATGGCCCTGTAATTATTTGACCCACACAGAGGTGACTGTAAATTCAGAGGAATATTTCAGCATTCCACATGCTATCACCCTTTGGTGGAAAATGTCTTACTGAGGTCACCAAATAGGCAAGAAACTAGACATTAATCACCATGCATCATGCTTTCATTTTCTCTAGCACAGAAGAGAAGGAAAGGGGAAAGAATAAGGAATAAAATGAGGAGCTCCCTCCTTTACCCTCTTTCACTTGCAGCTTTAGCACCACTGTTGATGTGATAAATGATTGGGAGTAAGTGGAGAAACTTAATGGCTTTACAGCTTCCAGTACTAGCTTCTTTCCTGCTGAGAGCTACCTCTTATCCAGAAGGAAGCCTGCAGTGCAATGTGCTTTTGTTAGCCCACAGACAGCACTGTTAAAGGCCTCGATCCCTGTAGGTGGCCATATAATAAACCCCAATACCAGGTCAATTCCAACAAGGACCCAATAACCAAGTCCATCAATCCCACCTTCTCCCTCTTTTAATGAAGGAAAACAGAAGTTCTTTTCTGAAACACAAATTTGGGCAATCTCTTGGACAAACTACAGAATAAGAGCCTTTTAGTAACATCAGGCTTTCTAACATCTTTTAAGAAGTCTGCACACTCCTATATTAATAATTTAATGGTAATAGAAGATATTAACATGCTTAACATCTATGTCAACATACCTCAGAGGAACTAAGCAACTGCCCTCTACGAAGGAAAAATAATACTCAGAATTCTTTTTAAGAAACAGAGATAGACCAGCAGCATTCTCATCAATTTCTTCATCTCCACTGAATCCTCTATTGTCCATGTCTCCTTATCACTTTCCTTCTCTGGCACCTTGTGGGTGCCCTCTTCCTCTCCACTCTCCTTCCACTTTAGCTTCTTGATTTCTTGCTTCTCTACAAGTCTTTCTGTCCAACACTTTCATCATTTTCTTCTTCCACGTGCCCTCTCCTCTCCTCTATGTGTCTCTTGTATGATTTCCTCCCACTGCTCTTTTCCTATGACTCCTCCCCTACTTATTTTCTTGGGTGTCACTCATCATGTCTGTGCATTCACTCCCCCCCCATTTTTTTTAACACAGGTTGGCCTTTCCTCACTGCATGTTCCTCTGCACTGCAAAACAGCATGCCATGGGCTTCCTCCTTCTGCTCTTCCCTCTGCCTTTTTGCTCCCCACTGTACAGATGCTCATCACTTCTGTCTCTTTCCACAGAGTGAAAAAACTTCATAAAGGACAGTGGGAAAAATAATATAGCAACCAAAAATCCTGCCTCCAACCTTAAATTGCTGCCTGGGGATTATCCTCAAAATTATACTCAATTTTGTTGGGTGAAGTGGTGCTCTATGTTCTGACTTAAATATTTTTCCTAACAAATGCAGTTTAACATAATAAAGCACAGGTCCCAGTCTCTGGGTCAAACAGCATGTTATCTTAATTATGTAGTGTTTAGGTCTGCCTCTACTTTTAATTAGTCAAAGTAAACATGCAGAGCTCCGATAATGGGTCAGGAAAAGTACATAAGGAAGATGAAGTTTAATCCTTAAATCATTGGTTCCTTCTCTCTTGAAACCTTTCCAGAGAATAGCATTGGAGCCTAGTCCCGTGCTGCTTAAGCTACAGGGTACAACAAGGTGTTATGTTCCCCCATGCTTTCTGGCATCTACTCGCACCCACTGGGAGAGTTCTAAGGCAAGTTTCCATCAATATGAAAATACCCATCTCTATCACTCCATTGCACTTGAATCTGTTGAGGCAGTGCCAGTGTGGATCAGTCTCTGGAGGCAGTAACAACCAAGATTAAACATGACTTAGTAACTTTGCACTTGGACACATATGGACTACTGTAATGTCCTCTACATAGGGATACCTTGAATACTGTATGAAGGCTTCTTCTAGAACAGAATGCACTTGTTTGATCACCAAACTGTATAGAAAACTGGAATGTATGTAACACATTCTCTGTGATTGGTACTGGGGCGTATTCAGCTCTTAGTTTAATTCAAAGTAGAGTTTGACTTATAAAGCCCTAACATGCTTCATGATTTTTTTGCAGTTTTTAAAATTATTTTTGGATTTTATAGTTTTATTTTTATTTGTAAACTGTTTTTGATTAAGAGCAGTGTTAATTTTAAAAATGCATACTTCTTATGAAGGAAAATTTTGTGATTTTTTTTTCTAAACAGTTGTATTATTTTTATGAAATTTTACTTGATAATTGATTAATTAAGAATGTTTTTAATTTATCAAGAAAATTTTAACTGATTTACCAATTACCGAAATAGAGGTAAGTAGATGATAAAGGCAGACATATCTGATTTCTTTATTAAAACAATGTACATAAAATCACAGGCAAAAGAGAAAAGGGTAATATAAATCTTGTATATTATTTTTACATTTAACGGACATTACAAAAAAGGAGAAAGAAAGAAAGAAAGAAAGAAAGAAAGACAGACAGACAGACAGACAGACAGAGAGAGACAGAAAAGGGAAAAAAGAGATAGTAATATTTCATGCCAGATGCCAACAATCACTTATTGCCATCATCAGCGCACAGTGATCAGAATTACATTAGCACAATTCTGTGTAATACATTGCATGTATTAAAATCTACTTTTATTCCATGTGAAATCTAGTGCAATGAAAATTTTGAACTAACATCCCAATATAAGACCATATGCACCTTAGAGGCAGCTGTTCTGGAAACTTTATTTTCCCAAGCTGCTACTCTACAGGGCTCACCTATTATTATTATTATTATTATTATTATTATTATTATTATTATTACTCAATTTTGTCATCTGTCAAATATATTCTGTTAGCTAGCTTTGTGGTACGCATCTCTGCCAACTCTTCACCTTCATGCATATCACAAAACATATCTGTCTTCAAGAAAAACTGTCTCAATCCTTCCAACATAGCTACATTTGAAGAAGGAGACTTATTTAAAACAGTTGTGAAAAGCAGTTTTAAAAGGAAAATCAGTTAAATTTCACCACAGTATACAAAATTGCAAACTTCAATGAAAGCAAAAGATTGCTTTCCTTTATACATAAAATTACATAAAGCAAAATGCTATGTATTAGTGGCAGGAAAAGACAATTTCATGCTTCCATCATAAACTATTTCTGGACTACTTACAACCCAGCAGACTAGAGGATGCAAATGTTGTCCCCATTTTCAAAAAGGAAAAAAAAGAGGACCCAAATAATTCAAGTCTCAAGGGCCAGATGAATTGCATCCTAGGATATTAAAAGAACCGGCAGAGGTCATTTAGGAACCGCTTGCTGTAATCTTTGAGAAATTTTGGAGGACAGGAGAAGTTCCAGCAGACTGGAGGAAGGCAAATGTGGTCCCCATCTTCAAGAAGGGAAAAAAAGAGGACCCAAATAATTATCGTCCAGTCAGCCTGACATCAGTACCCAGAAAGATCCTGGAGCAGATCATTAAGCAGTCAGTTTCTAATCACTTAGAAAGCAATGCCATGATCACTAAAAATCAACATGGGTTTCTCAAAAATAAGTCATGCCTGACTAATCTTATCTCTTTTTACGATAGAGTTACAAGCTTGACAGATGAAGGGAATGCTGTGGACATAGCATATCTTGATTTCAGTAAGGCCTTTGACAAAGTTCCCCATGACATTCTTGCAAAGAAGCTAGTAAAATGTGGGCTGGACAGGACTACTGTTAGGTGGATTGGTAATTGGTTGACTGACCGAACCCAAAGGGTGCTCACCAATGGCTTCTCTTCTTCCTGGAGAGAAGTGACTAGAGGAGTGCCATAGGGTTCTATTCTGGGCCCAGTGCTATTCAACGTCTTCATCAATGACTCAGATGAAGAAGTAGAGGGCATACTGGTCAAATTTGCAGATAACACCAAACTGGGAAGGGTTACTAATACACCAGAGGAAGGATCAAAATTCAAAATGACCTTAACCAGATTGGAGAGCTGGGGCAAAGCTAACAAAATGAATTTCAACAGAGAGAAATGTAAGGTCCTACACTTAGGCAGGAAAAATGGAATGCACAAATATAGGATGGGGAACACGTGGCTGGATAACAGTACATGTGAAAGGGATCTAGGGAGTCTTGGTGGACCATGCGCTGAACATAAGCCAGCAGTATGATGTAGTAGCCAAGAAAGCCAATGTGATTCTTGGTTGCATCAATAGGAGTATGGTGTCTAGATTGAGGGAGGCAATGGTACCATTCTATTCTGCTTTGGTTAGACCTCATCTGGAATATTGTGTCCAGTTCTGGGCACCTCATTTCAAGAAGGCTATCGACAAGCTAGAGCATGTCCAGAGGAGGGTGAGCAAAACGGTGAAGGGTCTGCAAGCCATGCCCTATGAGGAGTGGCTTAGGGAGCTGGGGATGTTTAGTCTGCAGAAGAGAAGGTCAAGAGGGGACATCACAACCATGTTTAAATATTTGAAGGGATGTCACATCAATGAGGGAGCAGGCTTGTTTTCTGCTGCTCTAGAGACTAGGACAAGGAGCAATGGATTCAAACTATAGGAAAAGAGATTCCACTTAAACTTCAGGAAGAATGTTCTGATGGTCAGAGCTGTTCAGTAGTGGAATATGCTGCCTCAGAGTGTGGTACAGTCTCCTTCCTTGGAGGATTTTAAGCAGAGGCTGGATGGCCATCCGTCAGGCATGCTTGGATGTGGGTTCAGATTCAGGTTCAAAGTGCATACTAGAAATTTGGAGAATTTGAAACTGGTCACTGTCTATTTGTAGTTCTTCCCATATAAAACTACTATCATCCTTACTAATACAACCACCACCAGCAGCAACAACAATTTCAAAGTATGTTTACATTATTTTGAATAGGTATCAGTTTTAATGTGTTCTTCTAATTTGTATTACGTGAAAAATCCATTGTTGTTCCTTGTCCGAATCTACTGGTTGAGATGAGAAATAAATAAATAAACAAACTAACTAACTAACTGTTGGAGGGAAGGCCACAGAAGTTTCACTACATGCAAGGAAAGATAAGATCTTGATTTGAACATAAACTGGCATGAAACAGAATTGTTGAGGATCTTGCAAATGTGATGGGACAGTGAAAAAGCTACCAGTCCAGGCTTCTGTACAGCTCAGGACAGGGCAAAGAATAAAGCCTACTACTCCAATCTTATTTTGCAGACACTGACGCTGTTGAGACACACAGCCTAGCAATGCCACAATAATCTAGAACAGAAAAATTCCAGCTTCTCCGGCAAGCTGACTTGGAGACAAATTCATCTTTAGGAACAACTCTACTCTTTCCTTTGCCTTTTTGACAGAGCAGATAATTATAAACACAGATCTATCATTCGAAGAAGACAGAACAGTTTACAAGGCAACAAAACAATGGAATTAATTATGCTAAGAAGATTACCTAAGTCAAGTGAGGTCATGATGGAGACAGGGACTCCCCTTTACGATCAATCAGACAGTCCTTATGTTAAACAAATAGCTCTCTTCTTGATCCATATACACAAAACTTTGTACCTTATAACCAAGCAAGTTTAATGAACAGAAAAATTCTGTGTTACACAAAAATTCTCAAAACTTTATTTTCAAACAGTAAAAGAGTTAACTCTGGTATATGTCGTGTTACTTAATGACTTAACTCATCACAGACACCACTTTAAAGTGTTCAACAAATGTCGTTTCTGCTTTGCATCTTTTAGAGGCATCCTCTAAAATGATGCATTCGTTTTAAAAACTGCTAAAGTACATTTTACTTTAGAAAAGTGAGTGGAAAAGGATAGAGAATTGAGAATTAGTTTATCTGATAAAACTCTCTAAAAGCTACTTCTCAGTACCAGATGCTATAACCAAGCTATTTTCAGCTACTAAAAATATGCACAGCCACAGACTTGCTTTAATTAAGCATTCAGTGTCGTTTCTTTTATATCTGTTCTTATGAATTTTCTTGCTTTTTAGACTGCCTTTAACTATTAATTTCCAGATGTAGCCTGCATTTGGACTAAGCTGAGGTACAGTAATTGCAAGTTAAGCTTCAGTTTACAGCCTGCCTAAATAACAAGTCACATACAGACTCAATAAAGGGAAACTTGCACAGCCAGAATTGGGCTATAAGGAGTCAGAAAGTCTAAGCAATATTGCAGGCTTTTGAGCTTAAGGACATTTCGATCACCCATGTGTAAAGGACTGGTTATAGGCTCAGTGGGAGGCTGAAGATGCTGGAAGCAATGTCCATTTCAGAAATGGGAAAGTGGGATATTTTATTACAAATTAGGGTGTATGTACACAGTGTGGCAGCCATTTCTAGAATTTAGTACACAGCGGGATTTTGAACTAAAACATTTAACATATTCAACAGAACTTATTATCATAAAACCTGTTAAGACAGTGGCCTTCAAACTTTTTACCCCTGTTACCACCCCTTTATATCCAGAAGGACATTGCACCCCCCCAACTTCACATCATACCTTTTCACACTCCTATCCTATGCCTCTCCCTCTCTCTCTCTCTAGATTCCTTATGTGACACATGCCCTCCATCTTAATGCTGAGTTCTCATGGCCACTAACGGGCATGTACCTGCTGTGCCAATGATGGAACGTTTGGAGGAACTGATTGAGAAAAACATTTTTTAAAAAGGGAAGCCGATTTTTGCTATGCTGGAGGTTGGAGAAAGGCAGAAAAGGGGAAAACATTTTGCATCAGTCTTTTACAGAGGCCAGTCACACAGAGGCTTGCCCTTCTTTTTTCATTTGCTGGCTAACTTTTCCTGTGCCCCTCCCCTTGAGCAGCTATTGTGCCCCCCCTTAGGGTTGCACCTCACGGTTTGAGAACCACTGTATTAAGTAATGACCTAACTCTTGGTTCATTGAAGAGAAAATCCAATCTCACACCTCCCCTCTGCTCAGTCCCCTTTGAAACTGACTTAAGCTGGGGCTGTCACACATCTATGAAAGCAAATTCATAGTTTTACTACATATTCTTTGAAGAAATATTTCCTTTTGTCTGTCTTGAACCTCCTACCAATCAGTTTCTGTTCATAAACCCAGTTTTTGTGTTATAAGAGTACAGGAAAAGCTGCTCCCTAAAGCCATTTTGATTACTGTGAATGGGCTCTCTGCTTTCCCTTCCGTTTTGATCCATCCGGGGAGCTAGGTTTAGCTCATAGGCCTTTGGTGAGGAAATGGAAGAAACACAACAGCAACATCATGGTAATGGTGGTGGTGGTGGTGATGATGTTGTTTTGGTTTCAACTGAAATTTGTGAGGGATTTAAAACAGGAGGGGATCTACTTATCTGACCTTTACAATTTAATATCTTTCTCTCATCATTGTACCCAAGTGATAAAAATAGAGCATGTTCAACAAAAGCTGAATATTTTGGCATGTATGTCAGAAGTTGGCAATGATACAGAATAAGAATCTTTCAAGTACTGCACACACAGTGGAAATATCAGATATGGCACATTCGCCATATCCGTGAAATTGGGTTGAAAATCAAATGCTCAAAAGACTTGCCTGAATGGATAACATGCACATCAATTGAAGGCTCTGCAATAACCATTATCAGATTCTTAAATCTTTCTTCTAGCATAAGCCCAGAGAACCGCTGACTCAAATGCAATCACAAATACTAACTTGCATCTTTTAATGGATCACTTATCCCTTCCACCTTAAGGAACTGGAAAACAGCTAAAAACAGAAGGTCGATTCTGAAGACTAGACTGCAGTCTCAGCAGAACCTGGTGGGGGTTAATAGTCTCTCCTCTCTGCCTCCTCACACACTAGAAAATGTCTGAGACAAGACGTAAAAAAAAGAACGCTAATCAGGAAGAGAGTATCTTCAATGTCTGGTAATAGAGTATGCAAACTAACAATTAATGAGGCTTGCAGACCACCCAGCTTGTAATTGGCAACAATGCTATCATTAAACTAATAATAGCATTGAGGGGATATTATTGTGCTTTTGCACTTTGCAAGCATCATTCAATCAGTTAAGGAACAGATAAATGTAGTAATAAGAGGAAAATGAGTTCATAATAGCCAACCAGGTTAAAGTAAAAAAGAGCTTTTAATAAGCATGTGACTTAAAATCCAGTAGGAAAGATGAGACTCTGGCCCTTTCCACACATGGGGCGTGAATCAGGCAGAAACGGGACTCACCGGATTTCTTCTCCGTCCGATCAAGTCCGTCGGGACGAGGAGCAGTGCAAGCTCATCGCTCTGCACTGCTCCGGCATCCAAAATGGTGGCTTCCAATGGCTCTCCACCAACCAGAGAAGCTCGCCAGCCTAAATCCCGCCCCCAGCAGATCTGCAGGCGCGCACTAGTGTGCGCCTGCAAATTTGAACGGGAGTGCGACGATGGAGCAACACGGGGTTGCACGCTCTGTGCTTTTGAAAAACCTCTTAAAAGAGGTTTTTAAAAAGCACGCTGAGCAACCAGTTCCGGTCGCTCCGGAGCGGACTGAGGTGCGGAATTACGACAAGTAGTCTGACCCAGTCCACGGTGCAGAAGACCTCTGTCAGAGGTCACTCTGCGCTGTTTTAATAGCCCGGTGCGGAAAGGGCCTGACAGTTCAGATTTGTAACTATCTCCACTTGTCCTTAGGACCTATCTCTTACAAATATTTGACATGAAGTAGCCATACAATTCTTGATAAGATTAAAGAAATACCTGTTTTATTTTAAAAAAATTCAGTGTTGCATTCTAAAGAAAGTAAAAAGCCCCAAAATTTGTTAGGAATGTGTCTTTACAGGCATGGTTGAAAAGGAAGAGCCACAGCAGAACTAGAAAAAAGCTTATCTTCAGAAATTTATTCCTAACTTTAAAGATTCTATCTGAAGATTAACTTCTAGGAGTTATCAACACCAGCCTTTTTGTTCTTGCTTCTGTTAGCTTTTTAAATATGAAGGAACATATTTTCAAAACATGGTCAAAGGTAAAGAAGAAGAGAGGGAAGGCCCCAGTAATAAACATAGATCAAACTCTGTTATTGACTCCCACTGTGCCTTTGAGCTGTGGCATGTTCTTTTGAAAACATAGAAAAGAACATTGATCTGTGCCCTTTGTGCATTTTGTTTTGTTCTTGGCAGGGTTGGTGAAGAAAGAGAGAAAAGGGTCATCGGATTTAACGATGTGAGCACTAGCGCAGAATTGTAGAAAGGGCAAGGGTGGCAGCTTCATGAGTTGGAGAAGTGACACTGACACAGCACTGGTACAAGTAATTGCCATTAATATGTGTCAGCCAAGAAAAGCAGCAAAGGCTTGAAGAGGACAACACAGACAGGAATGGATTCTTTCATTATAGTTCCACTGAATTAAAAAACACCCATTTTTGACCAATTAGTGAGGTCAATGTCTGTATATTATATAGACCAACTATAGGTTTTTCATGGCTCAGAGTAATCTATGCTAATTACTTTTTAAAAAAATGTATTGGTAAATAAAAGGTAAAAATAAAGTTTATACTCATTCTGTCTAAAGAGAAACGAATGATACATTATTATATACATTCCAGCATTCATTTATGTAAGAATGTGCTAATTACTTTCTGCATTAACCAGAGAAGTACATATGTTACATTTTTGTTCCAAACCAAGAATTCTGTACAGCTTTGCCTTAATTGATGTTGAAGATTTCACTTTTGATATCATTGACACAATAGTAGTACATATAATCCCTAAAGTTTATTTCATATCAGGTTCTATGCAAAGTGGGCCTAATGAGCAATTTCCCCAACCAGAAAGATAGATAGAAAGACAGAAGGCAGAGTTTGCTGATCAGTCTCAAATCTGTATGAAAATGCTCAGGACCCCAACCTGAGTGTAAATACCAAGTTCTACAAAATAATAAAGTATTTGTATTTTGACGAAAAGCCCAACTTAGTTAAAAAAGACTGCCACATGCCTAACTACGAAACAAAGACTATGTTTAACAAACCTTTCAAGTGAGATGCAGACACTCATGTTTACAGGTTCCGTTTAGCAATGCGTCCACCTAAATGCAGCACAGTTCTTCGACAAGAATTTATGACATTCACAGGAAAAGTGTTACAGTCACGTTTAAAGTGAAAATACTTGACTGACTTGTGACAATTTTGGCAGCACCGCAACAGTATAGCACAGCTCACTCCCTTCTCAGCAAAATGTCTCCCAGACCCACAGATACAGCCTGCCCCTGCCTTAAACAAAGATGTTAAATATTACTTGAATAACTACAAAGAGAAAACTACATAGCTACAGCTCAGAAAGTAAGTTTTTGATTTAGAGGCAGTGGGTTGTTAGTTAAGAATTATCACAAGACAATTCTGTTATCTGTTTGGAAAAATCATGTTTGGTGCTGTCTACCTACCTTGAGAGTTTCCACAACTTTCTTCATCGCTGTTGTCCTGGCAGTTATTTTGATTGTCACACATAAAGCTCTTATCAATGCATAGGCCATTCCTACAGTGAAATCGGTCAGTAGAGCATAGCAAGGGATTTGCTGCTGTGAAAACAGAAACATAAGACTTTGATCAAACCTGAGACTTACATCCAGAGAGACAGAATTCCCAAGGGCAGGTGGATACAGTGTGTGATTCAAATTTCAATGTAGTGGTTTTCTATTTCCACTGGACAACATTTTGGTATGCTTGGTACAGAGGCTTAGGGAGAGGCACTTGTAGGCACTGCATATCTCATCAATGCCTCTTTATTCATCCTATTATAATATGTGTTTTGGTTCAGTGAATTCCAATTTTTAAGTATAATTTTGTTTTAGCTGTAATTTATATTTGGCTGCCTTGAGCACTATTTTTAGTAGATTAGATTGATACCAATTTAATTTTTTTTAGAAAAAATCCTTATATTGCTGGGGAATTTAATTAAACCAGAATAAACCAATACCTGAAAATTCCAAAAAAGTAACTTTGTCACCCTCTACAGTAGTGAAGCACAGAGTGATGTGCGACCACTATGGTAGCTTTTAAGACATCAGGTGAATGGCAAACAGTGAATCCTTGCAATGCCCCAGTGGCTCCATTTTCACATATCCAGGCCTTGGCAGGTGACACCCATCTCTCTTGTTCAAAACAAGGTAAAACAAGGCAACTTTCGTTTTGGGGGAAAGAAAGTCTATGTTTGGCCTAACACAAATGAGTGTGGACAGACAAGAGGGACTCGGAGAACATTAGGATATCTGTGGGCCACACAGTTCCCATTTTGGCATACATACTAACGACAAATTTTTAACGTGTTAGGAATGGGTGAAGGTATGTAACACAAAACCACTGTTAGCACTGAAGCAATGTATTTCATGTAAACAGAGGAGGCTAGTGTAGAAGTTATGGTAGCTAGCTAACCTTTGAAAGAAGCAACTTCGTTACTTGGTTGGGCACATTTAGGGTTGCCATAATCCAGTCTCTCAAATTTGGGGATCTATTTTGCACATTATGCAAATTATAATTATGTGTGGTATTCTAAGTTTTATTCTTACATTATTTTTTACATTTTTTAACATTTTTTACATTTACATTATTATATTATTTTACAAATTTTTACATTAATGGTAGCGTTTTTTTTCTACCGGTGTTTCAGTCTTGGTACCATTTTAAGAATAACAGAACCAGTAGGGGCTAAGTTTAAAGTGTGGGAATTGGAACAGGGATGCTCAAGTTCAAATCCTGGTGGGTTATGCAATTTACCTGGAGACCTTGGGCTATCATTACCTCTTAATAAAACAACTGAACAAGATGAATGTGAGGATTAACATACTCACTGTATACATTCCTAGTTGCAGTACTAATTAACAACAACAATGTTGTGACACATACGGTGCTATTCTCATCAGATCACTGCAATTTTTTTGTCCACAAGCTGTTTACTAATGGCAAAAGGTACAGATCAATAAAAGCCCCTACAGGCAACTACCATCTAATACAAATGGCTGAAGAGGTAAATAAGTCCAAACAGTAGTAATTTCCTTCAGAGATACAGATTAAGCATTTTATTGCAAGCATAAAACAATCTAATTTAGCTTAATTTACTTTTCATTAAAATGTGAGTACAGATCAGTTCATCTATTCTTCTACCATTCAACTCTTGTTTGTTAATGAACAGTTAAGGTGATGATAAACTTCTGTGCTTTGTGAACTTACATTACCTCTCTCCTCACTAACTACATGCTCCAACCCAACCTTGTATATAATAGTCTGCCAAGTGAGACCACATTCAATGCCTCTGATGAAACAGGATGCAGTCCACAGAAGACTTTGTTAAATAAAACTTGCCAAACTTTAAGGTGCCACTAGACATTGATGGTTTTGTTGCAACAGACTAACACCACTATCCCCCTAAAACTCTGAAAGATAATCCTTTGAGCAAGAAAAAATATTTCAAAGCAAGTGCCAAACCAGTATGGTGACCTTCCCACCCTCCATGCAACCATCTTAATAACACCATCCCAAATTCCAGCTCTATTTAAATCCAAATACCCAATTATGCTCCCCAGATGCCTCTGGAAGTATGTCTAACCAGGACGTTGTGCAAAATGTAAAAATGGTGCTGCTTGCACTCTGCTCTTTGCCATCTAAAGGATAATGGCTTGATTTGAAGGCACTTGCTAAGAATACATCAGTGACACTAAGCAGGTTTAGTACTAGTCAGTGAGTATCTGGAAGAGCAGTGTGGGATGCTCAAGTGTGCAACCCTCTATTGGATGATGGAAAAAGGAAAAAGTATAGATGTACTAGTCCCTTCCATGCATGTTACTAGAGCAAACACTTATTTATGCAGGTAAGTCGGCCCAAGAATATTGCACTGACTGAGGCTCAAAGACCCAATGCACACAACTGGAAGTGTGGCAATGGTTTCAAGCAAGAAACCAATGATATGCAGTAGCCTGCCACACAGATACTGTGGTTACTTAACTGGCCCCTATCTAGGGTTTGTTGCAATGCTGCAAAGATTACTGGATTTAGGTAGCAAGACATGGCACAGAAATGTCCTGGAGCATGTAGCATTCATAGAATCATAGAAATGTAGAGTTGGAAGAGACCCCAGGGGCCATCCAGTCCAACCCCCTGCCATGCAGGAACACCCTCAAAGCACTCCCGACAGATGGCCATCCAGCCTCTGCTTAAAAACCTCCAAAGAAGGAGACTCCACCACACTCCCAGGCAGCATATTCCACTGCTGGACAGCCCTGACGGTCAGGGAGTTCTTCCTGAGGTTCAGGTGGAATCTCCTTTCCTGCAGCTTGAATCCATTGCTCCTTGTCCTAGTCTCTGGAGCAGCAGAAAACAAGCCCACTCCTTCCTCTACATGGCATCCCTTCAAATATTTAAACATGGCTATCATGTTTCCTCTTAACCTTCTCTTCTGCAGTCAACCAGTTACAGATCCACCTGACAGTAGCCCTGTCCAGCCTGCATTTTACGAGCTTATTTGCAAGAATGTCATGGGGAACTTTGTCAAATGCTTTACTGAAATCGAGATATGCTACATCCACAGCATTCCCTTCATCTATCAAGCTAGTAACTCTATCATAAAAAGAGATAAGATTAGTCTGGCATGACTTATTTTTGAGAAATCCATGTTGACTTCTCGTGATCACCACATTGCTTTCTAAGTGATTAGAAACTGACTACTTAATGATCTGCTCCAGGATCTTTCCAGGTACTGATGTCAGGCTGACTAGACGATAATTATTTGGGCCCTCTTTTTTTCCCTTCTTGAAGATGGGGACCACATTTGCCCTCCTCCAGTCTGCTGGAATTTCTCCTGTTCTCCAAGATTTCTCAAGGATTACAGAAAGCGGTTCCGAAATGACCTCTGCCAGTTCTTTTAATATCTTAGGATGCAATTCATCTGGCCCTGGAGATTTGAATTCATCCAGTGTGACCAGGTATTCCTGTACCACCTCTCTACCTATTATGTGCCGCATTTCCCCTGCTTCCTCACCTGCTCCCCAACCGCCAGGTTGAGTGCTTGTATCCTTCTGGGAGAAAAAAACAGATGCAAGGAAGGTGTTAAGTAGTTCTGCCTTTTCTCTTCCCCCTGTGAGTAATTCGCCATCTTCTCTGCGCAGCGACCCTATTGTCTCCTTCTTTTTCCTTTTGCTGTGGACATATTTAAAAAAGCCCTTTTTATTGTTTTTAATGTCTCTGGCCAGCCTAAGTTCGTCCTGTGCTTTAGCCTTTCTGACCTTCTCCCTACATCTCCTGGCTACTTGCTTAAATTCTTCTTTGGTGGTTTCTCCCTTCTTCCATTTCCTGTACATGTTTCTGTTAACAGTCATTCATTCAAAAGGCCATCTTTGCCTACTTGCTTCAGATAATCCAGGTCATTGTTAAGTGTGTGTAGTTTGACTGTTTAACTATCTCCTCCTGAATCTTAATCCTGTGCCACAACTTCCATTAGTTTTTTTCTAATGAAGAACATGAAAACATAATATTCCAAGCATAAATTTAAACAGCCTTGCAAAAGTAGGATGACAATGTCCTATAGCTTCACAATTCAAAAAAAAAAATCTCAGAATTACAAAACGGATTACAGTTCCCAGAGTCTGTGGCTTTCCTCTGTTTTTAAGCCAAATAGAAAGGTCCTTCAAAAAGCACAAGTATAGAATCTCCATAAAGAAACAAAAGCTAAAGACTGGGTGCATATAAGCCATAGCGTAGAAACTGGAATTTACTGCTTTCACAATCCTCTTACAAAAGCGCTAAGTCTGCATTTTGCTGACGTGCATGGCAATGCGAGCAGCAGGCTGGAGCATTAGTTAGAAATCCATTGCTGAACAAAATGGTACACATGAGAGAAAATGAGGCCTGGTTATCACCCATACAATGAAGACACATATTCTTCCACCAGTAAGACAAAGGAAACTGGGGAGAAAATTACAATATACAGAAAAATGACCACTTTGTTTTCAAAGCTTAACCGATTTTACTACTACATGAAATGTATTGTACACAGTGGGCAAAGCAATATTAATTCTCTCTCAGATAGATTTCCAAGAGGATTACAATGAAGTGTCCCTGTGCAAGCAGAAATGAACTTTGCTGGTTGGGCACATACCTGTCCTGGGCATCCATGATATCCCTGGGTAAAGTTCTGTAGCCATAGCAATAACACAGACTAGATCCATCTGCTGGTGCTTGGCTCTTGAAACCAACATCCCAGGTTGGTTTTGGGAATAGCTTCAACTCTTTGGATCCAAAGCTCAATCACTCATTTGAGAGGCCCAAGAATTCAACCCATAACTATACCAACTGGGAGCTACTATAGTTAATACTGTAGCATAGTTAATTTAACAGCCAGTTAAACCAACTGGGAGAGAGGAAAGATTCCAAAAACAAAAGCAAAACACTGGACATTGCCGTTGGAGAAAACTGGCTACCTAGCAGCTCTCTGGAAGGGATGATTTATTTGACACCAGGCCTCAATTTAAGTGCTACCAAGTAAATCTGATGCTATTTGGGATGTTAAATTTATATGATCTGAAGAGAAACCAGAGTATATTTGATATATTTACATATTTAAAACATATAAATGTTTTATTTGTATTTGAAACAACTCTAACAATTATCTTCAAACAATAATTATAAAAATATACTCAAATATACTGTCACAAGATATGATGATGGCTGCCAAATGAGATAGCTTTAAAGGGGGATTAGATAAATTCATGGGAATTAAACCTTTCAAATATTAATCACAATGACTATCTATCATTGCCAGTTATCAGAAGCAGTGTGCATCTTTATATCAGTTACTGGACACTGTTTTTTTTCCATTGGCAGGCTTCCTGTTTCATATTTTTCATTGGACTGGGTATTGTGTCAATAGAATACGGAACAAGACAGGCCTTTGGTATGATCCATCATAGCTCTTGCTATGTTTATAACTGAGATATATTTTTTCCAGTTGGTTAAAAGAAGGTAAAAAGAACTTAAAAAGAAGCCATCTATAATAGTAAACAAGAAATTCTCTATACCAGTGGCAGCCATAACTCTTTGGAATATCATACTAGACATCTCAGAATTTGACAGTGTATTTTTGGATGTCATCCAAGGTAACTTTTCAGTTGAAATTTCAAAGGGGAGGGGATCCTGCATGATTCAAAATGAAAGGGGGGGGAGTACCAGCCGCAAGAAATCAGGAAATATGAGCAGACACTTCACAATTTACAAAATACTTTTTCATTGTTGCCAAGTTCTGATGGATAGTTTCAAACTGAAATTCCAAAGGAGGCCGGGCTTCCTAGAAGCAAAAATGAGGAAATGCCATAATCTGTTGGGACACTATAGTAGATTCCTAAATATTTGTCATTACTTGTTTTGTTGTTCCCGTAAGTTGCATTGGGCAGTTTCAAGGGCAGATTCTAAGGGGTGAGGGGTTGGAATCAAAAAAGGGAGCAGTCATAACTTACTAAGAATGTTGTAAGTGCTGGAAAAGACAAGTGGGATCTTTGAGGAACTGCTGCTAAACTTCTTGACACAGAAAGAGTCAGGAGAAAGAAGAGAGCTGAAGTATACCAGTGTGGTGTAGTGGTCTGAGCACCTTTGACACCAGGGTTCAATTCCCTGCCCAGCCATGGAAAACCACTGAATGACTTTGGGTGTGTCACACACACTCAGAAAACCACATGACAGCTTTGCCTTAGGATCACCTTAAGCTGGAATCATCTTGAAGGCACATAACAACAAGGTACTGACATTAAGGTATTTTTTAAACAGTAGTTTAAACAGTAATTGAGTTTTTCTACAATTAAAAGTACCTTTCCAACAATAAAATCTTAATGCTTCTTGTCTATTCATTTGTTCAAAGTAAAGGAGTAAAGCTATTTTTACTTGCTGCGTGCCTTCAAGTCATTTCTGACTTATGGCCACTCTAAGGTGAATATATCATGCGGTTTTCCTGGCAGAATTTGTTCAGAGATGGCTTGACCTTGCCTTCTGAGACTGAAAGAATGTGACTTGTCCAAGGTCACCCAGTGGGTTTCCATGGCCAGGCTGGGATTTGAACTCTGGTTTCCCAGGAAGAGGAGGAGTTTTGCTTCCTAACTCCTCTTTTGAGTCTTTATGTTTCTTACATAGTGCCAAATCTATGTCATATGCACTTCAGATTGCCAGAAGGAAATATATAATGGATTTTCCACCTTCATACAACTCCTTTTGTTGCACACATAAAATCTGTATGTGATGGAAAAGTTCAGGCTAGACCTGTGGCTTCCCCCTGATCAGCTGGAGAAGGGCTGAGAAAAAGGCCCAAGTCACTATATCAAAAGTATTACCTCCCACTATGTTCATTCCAGGTCACTGAATGCTATGAAGCAGGTAAATATACAAGAAATTAATGATTTTGATCCCAAGCTGGAACTCATAACTTAGCTGTTTTTCAAAACAGATCTACTCATTCTTGTTCTCCCTTTCTCTCTTGTCCATACCTAAGAATTATATAGTTCAATGTGCATTTTGCAACCCTCTTTCCAGCCCTGTTTATATTCAAGTATAGCCTAAAGTAAATTTCACTGTCTCTAAATTCTCTTCTTCCAATTGCATTCCCTCTGGTGGGGATTTGTTCCCAAAGTTTCAAGATGAAAAAAGCAAGATGAACGCAAAGGCTACTGAGAGATGGCATATGTGAATAAATAAAAAGGTCAAAGAGATGTGACTGCTACCAAAGAAATGCCAACAATGAAGAAGCAAATGCATTAGGCTATCGTCGTGTAAATCTTGTCCCTTTTATTAGATTACAAAGTGCCTGTGCTGTCCTTACCTCTTTTAAATGCTAAGAAAAAAATATTACTGTCCTCTAATAAGGGTGCATGCCCTCACTCACTCTCAATCTGTTTAATTTAGCTTATAGCTATCAAGCATAGCGGTTTGAGTGCTGGACTGTAACTTTGGAGACCAGAGTTCAAATCCCTGCTCAGCCAAGGAAACTCACTGGGTGACCTTGGAAAAGTCACACTCTCTCAGCCTCAGAGAAAAGCAAAGGCAAGCCCCCTCTGAACAAATCTTGCTAAAAAAAAACCCAGAATAGAGCCATCTTTGGGCCACCATAAGTTGGAAACAATTTGAAGGCACAGAACAACATCAGGCATAGGTTTCCCTTACACCAGAAAGCAAAAAGATAGCTTTTACAAGAGCTTTGGAAATGAGCACATAGTTGAAACTACTGCTCTGCTGTGACCTTCCTTCTCACACAAAAGAGAAAGAGAAAAGTAGCAGCCGAATAATGAATGTAATATGATCAAAATGTCAAACTGAAGAGTAGAAAACTCTCTTCTTCACTGGAAAAGCAACAGACATAGCTTGGACTCCTCACCCTCCGTCGCTGCCTCCTCATAACGGTTACCTCTCCCAAAGTAGCAATACAGTTAAGCAAGTTATTATTTGGTCACTTTTGCTGCTTTGAGTAAAGGGATTTTTCCTACAGAGAAAGATCCAAATACCAAAGGTATAAAACCACTGCTAAAAATCACCTTTTCTCATGGCTTTCATGATGGATTAAAGGTTCTCTATGCAAAATTTCTGTCTCTTTAGATGAAGAGTTACTCTCTTGAGGGCCAGAATTCCTCTGATGTCACCAGTTATCTCTGACGCTGTGAAAAAGACTGAGAATACCCTCTTGCCTCTCTCATGGGTGAAGAGCTGGTTCTCTTGCTTGGGTCTGGAGGTGATCTATTATTACTCTTGACCTCCAATGGTTGGTGGGGGGCCCTAAAGTGTGTATGATAAATCTCTCCCTGCTACCAAACATCTGAGAAGAAATGCAACCATTACTCCCTACCACCATCTCGAAATCTGGGGCATTTAGTCAGGCTGACAGAGGAAGCTCTCTCCTTCTGGCCAGGGCCATCTCTGTTTTCTGTCACATGAGGCATAGTCTGAAGAAAGCCTTGTTGAATGACTTGAATAAATGGAGATGCTAGACAGAGGAGAAGGGGGATCAGTAGGTATGAAAGGAATGCTAAGGCTGCTGATTTTTCTTTGACTCTTTCTTCTGCTAACCTGGCAGCATCTTCTTTCCCTAGTGTTCATTAAAACCATTTCCATACTGGACCAAGACAACACCTGCCAATGAACTATGCAAAGACTAGGATGGATTTGGTCTGGCCATCCACTCACTGGTTCCTAAGCTAGAGGCAGCTTCTGGCCACCGTGCAGGCCATGGCTAAGTATGTTAAGCTGGATGGTGTCTAGAGATTGTTTAGCTAGGAAGGCTGCCACACTGGAAAGTTCCTGGATTGTGTCTGCAGTTAGTTTGTCCATTTAATCTTCTCAAGGGCTTCTTCCATTAGTCCTAGCATGCCTGAAGTGGCTACGGAGACTGCTGTGGAAGCACACATGTTAGTGGCAGAATAGTCAAAGACATAGGAGAGGGCCATCTCTTCTCAATGACCACACTAGTGAGAAGGCATTTCGTCCTGCTTTAAGTGTAGAAGAGTCTTGGAGGATCATCAGTGACCAACCAGGTCATTAACTTTTGAAATAGCTAAAGTTGCATCACACCAGGCTACAACATATTCAATATACAAATATTCAAAACTAGTTTCAAAATGGTTGAAAAATGTGTTTCCTGAGCCATGACAAGGAGAATCCTGGAAGAATCTTCACAGTTTTGAGCTTACTGTACACAAAATTCATACATGGGTGGAGTTCCTCTCTCTTTTTTTGGCACAGAAAAGTTTTTTTCTGCACAAAAACATTATTTTCTGTGCAAAAAACGTTGTTTCCTGCATCAAAAAAACCCATGAAAATTTTCTGCAGAACAAGTCCTACATTGCAAATTGTCCTTGAAAGCTGCAGTTTTCAATGAGATTCTTAAACTAGGAAGAAAAAAAATTTGCTAGAATTACTCATTACTCTGTTTGAGGATGAAACTAGCAAATCACTACATTCCTAACAACATGCAGAATAGCAATGATTGGCTGTGCTTTTGGCTGGCTTGTTGTACTCTTTAGCCAGGATCTCCTTCTGGGATGGGGGAGCAAAAGCTTGGTGAAGATGGAGTCGCTTAGATCTATCCTCTGGGCTTCTGGTGTCTGGGAAGCAGCACTGAGGCCTCGAATCTCAAGTAAGTGAACCATTGTCTTGGGATAGCAACTGTGCATGAAAAGTTTGCTAACGTCTCTTTTAAAAAAAATTCTTTCTTTCTTTCTTTTTTTTTTAATGGGGAATGGATGGGTGTAGCTGGCTTTCCATAGGAGCAGTCCCTCTTCCTGGCCTTTGAGTGGAGTGACTCTGCCCCTGAAGCAATGAAGTCTTCCTAGGCCAGGAAGAAATGGTCTGGAATAGAGAGCCATGGATGTAATGCTGAGGCTGTGAAGATGTTGTGGATGTCCCAAGGAAAGGAGATGTGCTGGAGGAGCTGGAAAGGGCTGTATATCAGCAGAATAGGGTAGAGTACCTGGGAAACAGACTGCCCCTCAGATACTGGGCCTGGTGAGGCTGGGCCAATTGCCTTTGGTCCTACATCTTTTAAAAAGAAAAGACTAGTTCCTGGGATGCGATCCTGAGAAGGGCTTGGTGGCTCCTGTCGGTGTAGTGGGGTTGGATGGAACAGTACGGAGAACTTTCCTCTGAAGCTCATAAGTCTGGTTGGGCAGTGATGGCTCTTTCCTTTTCTCCACTTACTTGTCTGGTTGTGCTGTTGCTGTTACTGTCACTGCCATCACTCTAGAAACATCATCATGCTTTCTCTATTCTAAGCTATCTTCCTGCTGTCATCTGGAGGGGGGTCCTTATCCTCCTTTCTTTCTTTTTTTTCCTTTTTAAAAATATTTTTATTAAAGTTTTCAAAAAATTTTTTTAAATTTTTTAAAACTCCCGTAACAAATTTTCTTCCCCAGTTTTGCCCAGCTGAATCAATCAAGGAATACAATACAATACAAGGCATACAGTCAACTATACAATATAGAATCTCAGGCATAACAATCACAAACTGCCATTTAACCAATCAATACATTTTTACCACTTTTACCATATTATACCATTGTAATCATTATCTTTACAGTTTAAGCCACTCTTTTATTTCTCTCCATTCTCTATCAAATTGTTGAATAGGTTTATTCTTTAATGCATTTGTCAATTTCTCCATCTCTAGCATGTCTATAACCTTTAATTTCCATGCATTTAAATTTATTTTAATATCTTTTTTCCAATATTGAGCATATGGTAATCTAGCTGCTGTAATTAAATATAACATTGTTTTTTTATGCTTTCTAATTTCTAACTTTGGTTTTAATATATTCAATAAATATAATTCAGGTATCATTTTGAAATTCAGTTTAAATATTTTTAGAATTTCATCATGTTTTTCTTTCCAAATTTTTTTTGCTTTTTTGCAAGTCCCCCACATATGATAAAATGTTCCCTCTTTTTCTCTGCACTTCCAACATTCTGAATTACCATTCTTAGTAATTTTTTATAATCTCTCTGGTGTCTTATACCATCTACGCAACAGTTTACAATAGTTTTCTCTTAGGTTTAAATTTAATGTAAATCTTAAGTCTGTTTTCCATACCATTCTCCAACTCTCAGTGTGTCCTTATCCTCCTTTCTTCCTGCTCTTGAGACAGAGAAAACCTTGCCCCATACAGGAATTTCTTTCAGTCAGGTGTACTAGGGACCCAGGTGACTCACAAGGAAGCTGCAGCAGCAAGCATTCATCCCATGCATTCAAGATAGTATCAGCCACATAGAGTCCCAGGGTGACTTAGCTCACGTTCCCATGGCAATGCAGCTGGAGCTGTCCTCCTCTTCTTCTCTGAAGAAGAAGGAGGAGGAGGAGGAGGATCCTGCCTGAGTCCCAGAGGTGACAAGGCTCACCCCAGACTACTAGCTGTCCACTTTTCCCTCTGAACCAGAGAAAGAGATCCATTTCAAATTGGCTTCAGGACTGATGGTTATAGAACACACACTACTTTGACCACCTTAAGGAATAAACTGTATCAGGAAGTCTGTTCCTATTGATTCAGCTGGACCTCGCAGTGACCTCTGCAGCTTTCTGGGTTGCCTGTCTCAGATGTAACTCAGAGGAACTGTTTTACAATGGCTACAGTCCTTTCTCGAAGGGCACATACAGAAGCTGCTCCTAGGGCACTTATTCAATCCTCTGGACATAGCCTTAGAGACCAACGTCTTGCTCCCCAGGCTGTTTAATATACAGTGAGCACTCCTTATCCATAGGCTCTGGACCCACAAATTCAACTAACCACAGATTGAAAATAATAATAAAAGAATTAAAACATCCCCCCCAAATAAAAATCAAATCCAAAATTACAGTGTTAATTAAAAAAAAAAAGCAGAGCGGCACGTCTCATTTTAACCCCGCCTTGCCTGGTGGCCTCCCAAAAGGTCCATGGCAAAAGCTGTTCTGTGGCACTCCAGTGCTATGAGTGAAGAAGCTGCTCAAGCAGGGTGGTGGAGAGAGTGAGAGAAAGGAAGACTGCTTGTTGGAGAGGGGTGGGGTGGGGTGGGGAAACTGGGGCTCGCATGTGCAACAGTGACTGCCTTTGTGGGGCACACAGAAGGGTGGAACAGATTGGGTGGCAAGTGAGAGTGCAAGGGGGCAGATTGCTTGTCAGGGTGGAGATGGAAAGCTTTGGCTTGTTTGTGTGGTGGCGACTGCCTTCACAAGGTACAGAGGGAGTGGAAGAGCTTGGTCAGCAAAGGAGAGTGTGAGGGAGAACACTAGTTGTCAGAGTTGGGAGGCAAAGCTGGGGCTCCTGTGTATCATGGCAGCTGCCTTTGCAGTACACATAGAGTCTGGGGCGTGGAGGGATTGGGTGGTGCTTGAGCTTCCTTCTCATCCTTATATATAAAAGACTTGATCATCTGTGGGTTTTTATCTGCTGGATATCCTGGAACAAATCTCCTGTGGATACTGGAGACCACTTTATATATGAAGCCTCTGGGATTCAGGACCAGCAATATGCTGCCGACACAACTCATCTCTCTCCTTTCCCTCTAAATGTAAACACTCAAATCTGCATTAGATGTCAATAATGGATAGGATGAGGGCAAACAAACTGAAACTTAATTCAAATCAGACAAATGTGCTCCTGGCTGGTCAAATGACAGATCAAGTTGCAGCAAGTGCTGGATAAAGTTATAGTCCTTACAAAGACTTATGTTCACAGTATAGGACTGTGGTTAGTAGTCAGGAACCAGCTGCACTCTGTTCCTGGGAGAATTGGGTATTAGTCATGGTAATGCATAGCTTATTTACATCTCATTTGGATTACTGTAATGTGCTCTGTATCAGGCTGCCTTCAAAAAGTGTTCTGAAACTTCAGTGGGTCCAGAACACTACAGCCACACTGCTGTCTGGAATATATGGCTCCCCTGTTACAACTACTTCACCGCTTACCTACCTGTTTCTAACCACTATACAGCTGAATATTTGAAAAAACACACTCTCCTTTTCAAGTCTGTCAGGATTTTAAGATCTTTAGGGAAGGCTGTTTTCTCAATGTAATTAACCTTTGGTGGACACACAAGACAGACCTTCCAAGATCTGAAATACCTTTTATTCAGACAGGTGTTCAGCATGTAAGTTGGTTATAGTTGAAGGGAAGTGCTGTTTCTTTTTACTGATGTGTTTCGAATGCGTTGTCATGTTTTAACTGTACTTGCTTCTATTTGAATTTTATTATTCTTAGCTACTTTGACTGCCATTTTTGAAAGAAAGATGAAGCATAAACTAGCAACTATATAAATAAATAGGAGGATGTGATAGTAAGGCAGCTTTCCTTAAACTGATACCTTCCTGGAGTCTGAAAAATCAGCTCCCACTGTAGGCAATGGTCAGGAAATCCTGAAATTTATAGTCCAAAGCCTATGGAGGCATCAAGATGCAGAAAGCAAAGGTAAAGAATACTAAAAGCCAAACAGAAGCAGATAAGAGAAAAGAGGATACAAGCTAACCTGGAATCATACAGCAAATTAATCTTTAAGGAGCCCAATTTGTGACAAAAATAAATGACCCCCTTTAAAATGGCACTATACACAGAACACATTTCTTTCATACTGTAGCATTTTCTCTTGTAAAGAAATAGGTTAAAGCTCTAGGAACTCTCATTCTGAAATTCACCTCTTGCTAGATGCCCTATTCAGATCTTAACATTTAAAACAGATCAATTACAAAGAAATGTGTCTTATAAACATGGAGAACAAGTGGGCACATTAAACTACAGTTCCAAGAGAGGTAAGTTGCTTAGTCTACATAAGCTTTGGTGTTCTCCAGAACTGCTCAAGTTTAAAGTCTACAAAAGAAGGCTTCAGATTTTAAAATGCTGGCCTGTTTTTAAATGGATAACAGGAATTTTGATTCTGAATCCAGGCCTGAGAAATTAGTAATAACCCATCCCACTATCTGGTCTATGAAAAAGGAGGAACAATTTTCAAGCTGATAGATACTTACTGCAGTTTTCTTCATCACTGCCATCTGGACAGTCCTCAAAACCATTGCATCGGAAGCGGCCAATGATACAGTGAATTCCACTTGCACAGGGAAAGAAGGTAGAGCCACATTTTGACTTGGCTTTTGCTGCAGGAGGAAAAAAAATGAAAGAGTATGGATCAAGAAGGACCTCTACATTAGAAACAAGTATAAACTCTCAGAAGATGCTCATCTGAAAAGCTTAATAACATATGACAAAGTACAGAAGGAGCTTACACATAATATCCACCTGGTTGGCTATGGTGACACCCGCTTTCTAAAAACAGCCATCATTATAGCACAGCACTATGTCATTGCAGTGTTAGTACTCCGGTCACTTCAAGTTATGCCAACAGTTCTAGACTTAATCCATAGGTTTTCCAAGTATTAACATAAATCTGGTTTTTAACAAGCTTCCAATAATTCTGATTGCTGTATTTGCCTTGGTGACTATGGCAATCCTCTCTGATTACCATTCCCCACAGGCAGCACATGGTCTAAGTGCAAGTGTGGGTGTACCCCATCCTGTCATTTCAGAAGTGGAGCTCCCAATCTTGAGGATAAAAGGGGAGCAGAAGTCTTCTTGGCAGTCACGCTGGGATCACAGCTACCTCCCCAACTCAATGCCTGAAGGCTCAGCATCCAGTTTGCAATCCTTCTACCACATCAAGAAAGGCAGCCAAATAAATGTTGGATGTTATTCCCTGAAAGCGCCCAACTGTTTATTCTCCTTGGTCATTCATCCTCTGGGAAGGGTGTGTAGGGAAGGACAGTGAATGAAGAGAAGTTGGACCAACGTGTCAGCTGGAGTCCCTACTAAAATGGTAGAGCCAGCATCTCTCTAGTTGTGTTTCCTTTTGAAAATGATAACAGGAAAAAGAGTAAGAAGAAAAGAACCATCTTTTGTCTTTTACTTAGAATTAAATCCCGTGTTCAATAGGACTCTATAAGCACTTTTTGCGTTTAGAATTGAAGAGAGAGAGGACAGAAAGGGAGGCGTGAACATGATTACAACTGCACATCCTATGGAGTGAAATCTTGGCTGTAAACAGTACTGCACAGTGCAACTTGCATGTAAGGCATCAGGCAACTCATGGCATTAGCAGGGAGACGTTGCACTGACTAGCATGTAAGAGACTATCCTGTAAGTAAGTGAGTAATTAGCAGTTCTGTTCTAATAGTGCATGCTGCAATCATATGACTAGGATACTAGAATCTCAACAGAAAGAGATTATTCTATTAACCTTAACCTTATTCTAACTCTGTACTCAGTCTCAGGCTTAGTGTGGGCAAAACTGGGACAGAAAGCAAATAAACATTTCTACTCAACCAGCAACAGGACAGGCACATTTCCACCAAAGTCTTACCACTTTCATAATGGGTGGGACTTCAGTATCCACTAGGGCTTGGCTCTAGAACCTCCCATAGATACCAATATTAATGGATGCTCAAGTCCCATTGTATACAACAGTGTAGCAAAATGGCAAAAGTTTGCTTTGTGGAATTATGTTCTTTGGGGAGGGAGAATACTTTCAAACTCTGGTCAGTTCAATCTGTAGATACAGAATCTGCAGATATGGAGGGCTGACTGTAAATGGAACTATGCTCTCATTAAATGAGAGCTGCTGTTTCAGTGGGAGATGGGAAAAATCTTATCACAGAAAGCATCCTTTCAATTAAACACCTGATGCATAAAGACTATGTATCAGGACACGTATGCCAGAAAACTCATAACTTGCAGATGAAATGCAGTACAAGAGTTTGGCATCTACATGAACTTTGCTTTCTTAAAGTCTGGAGGAATGCCTCCTTTCTCTCTCTCTTCTACTCATAATTACCTTAATATCCTTTCGTCTGAACTAACCAGTGCTGGGAGAATAGATATGACGGGGGGGGGTGATGGGCTTTGATGGGCTTGCATACCTATGCCAGATGGGAAGAGTTTACACCTAAAAATAATAGATACATATACTAACCAGTGTAACTAAAGCTTTCTGTGGGGTTGCTAAACTACATGGTTGGTTAATCAGAGGTAAATTTGTAAAGATATTGGCAGACTGCCCTAATGAATCATCAGGGAATGTAGAAGCTAACTGCAACTGGCTGAGCTATTATTTTGTCACTGGGTCTGGCAGGAAAGAAAGAAAAAACAGAAAAACAAAGCCTGCCACCCTGAATTAACTGATGCAGAAGATGATGCAGAAAAAATAAGATTTAGAAATCACAGAAAAATGACAAGTGCTAGGAGCATTTGAGAGACGCTGAAATCACATACCAATCATCACTATATTGTTCCTTGGACAAGATACACTAATGAAACATCACTAACAAGATATTTTCCTTCAAAAATGGCATTCTCTGAAGAGACAAAGTAGTGACATTGGTTCAATTTTTAATATTCCATCAACTTTCAAGCTCATAACAAATCTTCTCCAACCCCATAATCATGATATGTTCTGCACAGCTTCTGGCATCTTTGACAGTCCTCTTTTTCCTCCTAAAGTCACAGCTAGAAATTAATCCAGAAGTAGGTATTTCAGATACTTTGAGTGTGACAGATGAACAGGCTCAGAACTGTGGAATGGAAACAAACCTGTGAAATTACAATACTATCTACGTACAGTTCAGCTTTTAGTCATAATAGGCAGATTGGCTTACTCTGTAGCAAATTGTTTTCTCCCTCCTGGGCCAGTTGAAATGGAATACATTTCTCAATGCAGATTTATTTATATTTCCTCATTTACTGCATATATACACTCCACTTACAGTGCAAAACCTCTCACACTGAATTTCAAGATAAAGAAATAATCATTTCATATCTCATGACCCTGGTCTCCTGCATAAAGTCTTTCTTAAGCAGCAAAGCAGCATATAGGCCATAGTTACAACTTGAAAGCCACCATTTATACTGTGGAGGACTGATTAAGATGGGAGAGCATTATTATGCAACGTACTCAACAGTAAGAAAGGAATGCTCTCTCCTGCTCCTCTTTCAATATCATGGTTTTCATTCCTTACCTATGCAGAATCCCTTCAAACTTGTACTTAAATTCAAGCACACATCTATGCTTTTCTGACAATGGTATATGTCACCCACAAACAAACAACAGAGATAGAGAGAGAATGAGAGAGAGAGATTACACATATCAACATAAATTGTATTTCAATCCTGAGTTAGGAGTGGGCTTTTCTATAGGTTATTTACTCTAGTTATCCTACAATCACACCTACGATATATGACAGTTTACGAACTGTGATTTTGTTCGCGTTACATGTGTAATGATGGCTATTGCTGTCGCTTGTATTTTTAGTTTTACTTTAAAACTTTACTTTGCTTTGAAAAAAATAAAATTCTCTGATCCAATAAAATATGCAATAGTTAAAATCAAACATATAAAAAGAGGAATATCAACACAAGTAAAAAGTAATAAAAGGATTATTTTTAAAGTCCAATTTAAAGTTGTTGCCAATAGATGGCATATATATTTGTCATACTGAAAAACACTGATGAGTTGAAAGCAGGTCTACACTAGATCTCAGGGTGATTTGCAAGAGACTGGCAAGAGTTTCTTACTTTCAACAGCAAAACAAAAACAAGAAGGAACACCACTTGCTATCCCAAATTTGGTTGCTAAATTAAGGAAATTGAATGGGGGAAATGGGGGATTGGTTTGTGAGGTCTAGCTGTAGTGCTAAAAACAAACTCCTGGGCTACACACATTCTCTGAGATACCTTATTCCACAGTTCTGTGTTTCATTTCCTATTTTGAACCTGACTTCAGTTAGCTGTACTTCACTATTCCTTTTCAATCAAGTAGGCCCTTGGTTGCTACATCACTCATTTTTTAAAAATTTGTTATAATTGTGTATTGTTTTAATCTTGTGATTTTTAAATGAACTGTCATTTAATTTTTTTTAACTTTTGTATGAATAATTTTTTAAAACTTCCCTGCTTTTATATGTTTGTAAGCCACTTTAATCCTGTATAAGGTGAAAGGTGGGGTATAAATAAAACAAAACATTCCAGTGAAAAACAGCGCAGTTACCACAAACCCAGTGCCTTTTAACCTTTTCCTAACCTGCCTCCCCACAAATATTACTTAAGTAGTAGAGAACCACCATGGTGTAGTGGTTTGGATATAGACGATGACCCCTGGAGAAGGATTCAATTCCCTAATTGGCCACAGAAACCCACTAGGTGACCTTGGGACCATCATACACTCTCAGCTCCAGAAAACTCCATGATAGGTTCACCTTGGGGTTGCTCTAAGTCAGCATACATAGATTCTCATGCAACAGAGGCCCTAGTGAGTCAGCCAAACTGGGATAATCAACATTGATCTCACTGTCTAAGTCCAGATGTTCTTCCTCAGAAGAAAGTTTCTCTAGGTCCAACAGGATGTACTGTTATGCAGTACATGAATTTTCTGTCTGCAGCCTTAGTTCTGTACAAAGTTGCTAACATACCCAATGCTTGTCTTTAAAAAAATTTCTCATTTCAAAAGAAAAACAACAACTTCTCTTCCTTCTTTTCATGGAAAAAAATGGAAATTCAACAACAAAAAAAAAAGTTGAAGGATTCTCCAGCTTCTTCCATTTTTTAGACCTCCATTTCTTGGGAGTACATGCCACAACTAATTTTGAGCCACCCAGATCACAGAGGAGTATTTTTCAGATGGCATGGGAATGTTATGTACACTAGTTACTACTGATCTGAGGCATCATGCCTGACACTATCATGCACCCAAAGAAAGTTAAGTCCTACACACAACCACATGCTGTCTCTTCAACTTCTTTAGAATATGATCTGGACTGGCCCAGAACAGACAGTGAGGTGTAGATCCCCACTTAGCTATTTTAAATTTTTACATATACTGACTAGCATGGGACTGGTATCTGGCAATGTCTTGTGCTCCAGTAAAGTACTAGGCTTGTTGCAATGATATGCCTGCTTGAAGATGGCACACTGTTGGAGGTGTGGGTGACTACATAAAAATTCTGGGATCCTTTATGCAACACCAGCAGGGCAGGTCTCTTCTTTCTGCTGAATGACAAGGCTCGCACATCTCAAAACATATAAATGTGATTACACAAAGAATTTTGTGATTGTCATGGTCCTTTATTTCCCGAATCGGGCAAAGTGTTGCTTGGTAGGCAAGAACATTCCTAGGGCCCCCAAATTCACCAACCAGAATCAGTCACTCCTCTGGAGGGATAGGTTGGGCACTTTGCTGCATTGCCCCCAACCCCATTGTTTTAGGCCTTTTGTTTCAGAAGTGTTTTTTGAAATTGAAAGAACCTGCTAGGGACTGTGTGGTCACTTCTGCTTTTGAAAAGGGCCCCCCAGGCACCTCAAACAAAAAAGGGGGCAGGCTGACACAGCCTCTAGGTTTATGGAAATTGGCCACTTTTGCCCTATAGCCATCCCCCCAAAAAAATTTTAGTTTAAAAACTTTAATTTTGGCTTCTGGACTACAGGTAGAGATATAAATTATGCCCAAGTATTTGAAGGGCAATGTGGTCTTCCAAAATCTCTGGTGGAGGGGACAATACAGTCCCTGATGGTTACCCCAGCACTAAGCCATTCCTTGTGAATATGTTCACTGTTTTGTGAACATTGTGTAGCCCCTTTGGGGCCCAAAATGTGATGGCTGCAACAGCAAACCAGAAACTGCTAGTGCCACATGGCCAAGACAGAGTCAGCAACATGCAGCCAGAGTACAGGAACAAGTGGGCAGCTGCTCTTGGAGGCAAACCAACCTGTTTGGCTCCCCTTTTTTATTTGTTCTGCTTTTTTTTTCCTAGTCTGGAGCCAGGCAACAGAATAAGTGTTATAGCGGGAGGACCCACCTTTTCCGGGGTGGATGAACAGGTTGCTTACCTTTTAACTGTGGTTCTTCGAGTGGTCATCTGTGCCATCATACACTAGGAGCTTTAGCGCCTGCGCGGACCTTCGGAAACTTCTAGAGCTTGTTCGCTTGGCGGGAACCCCCCCCCCACGCCGGTACTGCGCATGCTCCTCCCGCCGAGCAACGGTCTCTCCTCAGTTCTGTCGTCCGCCGTAGAACCTACAGGGACCTAAAAAAAGAGGGGGGGGAAGGGGGGTGTGTATGATGGCACAGATGACCACTCGAAGAACCACAGTTACAGGTAAGCAACCTGTTCTTCTTCTTCGTGGTCTCTGTGCCTTCATACACTGGGCTTTTACCTTACCGGTCGGACGGCGGGTCAGGTCCTCCAGCACGGAAGCCAACACCTCACGTCCAAACCGGGCATCTCTGCGCGACCGGCAGTCGAGCCTGTAGTGGCGCACGAAGGTCGATGGTTGGGACCAGGTCGCCACACGGCAGAGTTTAGGTCAACTCCTCGCAGGAGGGCCGCAGAAGTAGCCACAGCTCTGGTGGAGTGGGCTCGAAGCAGGACTGGCGGAGGCTTCCTCGCGAGCTCATACGCCAGTTCAATAGTCCTCACCACCCACTTGGAGAAGCGCTGGGTGGACATTTTTAGGCCCCTCCGACGTCGCCCATAGCAAACAAAGAGATGCGGCGTCTGTCGGAAGGAAGCAGTCCTGTCCTTGTAGAAAGCCAATGCCCGACGCACGTCCAGGAAGTGGGGGGGGCCGCTCCAACGGTGTCGTCGGGTTCGGGAAGAAGGCAGGCAGGATGATGTCCTGGTTGAGATGGAAACTGGACACCACCTTTGGCAGGAACGAGATGTAGGTCTCAGGACCACCTTGTCCCTGTGGAAGACCGTGAAGGGCTCATCGGAACGAAGGCTGTGATCTCACCCGCTCGCCTCGCTGAGGTCACCGCTACCAGGAAGGCAGTTTTCATTGTCAGGAGCCTGTCATCCGAGGTCGCCATCGGCTCGAAGGGCGGCTTCGTCAGCTGCGAGAGCACCAGCGAGAGGGACCACGGCGGTACGGCGGCGATACCGGGGGAGGTGATGAAGTCCTTTAGGAACCGCTTAACGGTATCGTTCCTGAAGAAGGCCGAGGCAGCAGATCGTGGGGTTGGTATGCCACGATCGCGGAGAGATCACCTTCAGGGATGGAAACGCCAGGCCCTGTTGCCGGAGGTGCAGGAGGAAGTGCAGGACGGTCGAGAGCCCCGCGGGGGGTGCCGGCCACTCCTTCGTTAGCGAAGGTCAGGAAGCGTCGCCACTTGTATTGATAGTTGCGACGGGTGGTTTCCCTTTCCTTTGGCCGCGACGAGGACGGTACCGACGGGGTCGTTTGTGCGATATCCTCCAGGCATGGAGGGGCCACGTGGCCCGGATGGAGGACTCGGCCGCCGGAGTGGGAGAGCAGGTCCGGTGTCGGTGGCAAACCGGGGGCAAGGGCGTCTCGCGCGGCTTGTCAGGGGTGCGAGCCCGTGCCTCGGCCAGTACGGGGCTACCAGGGGTCGCGTTTGGCTCGGGTCGGGAAAGGGGTCTCGATATCGTCCCGGGCCCAGCAGCGGGGAAAGGGGGGAACGCGCAGGAGTTCCCCGGTCCACGGAAACTGGAAAGCGTCCCCGATGGAGGCACGATCGTGGCCCGCTTGGAACAGAATCGGCGACACTCCCCGTTTTCCCCCCGGTCGCGGGAAAAGGTCGATCGATGGTTTGCCCCAGCGGTCCGAATCAGTCTGAACGCCTCTCCGGAGAGAGACCATTCGTGATGGGATGAGGTGTCCCTGCTGAGGGCGTCTGCCGTGGTGTTCTCCTGCCCCGGGCCCGGTGAACCGCCACCATGCGGGGTGCAGGCGAATGCACCATTCCCACAGGCCGAGCGCGATGTCGAGCAGGGTCGTGGAATAGCCCCCCTTGTCTGTTTATGTAGCAGACGGCGGTGGTGTTGTCCGTCAGAATGGGGACCGTGCGCCCCGCCACGGCATGGCGGAACGCCCCCCTAGGGCTTTCCAGACGGCAAGCAGCTCCAACGCGTTGATATGGAGAGCGGTCTCGTCGTCGGTCCATCTGTCGCGGACTCTGAGATCGCCGCAGTGGGCACCCCATCCATAGGGGGGCCGGGGTTCCGTCACCCTTTGGTGTCGGGTGTGGAAAGGCCTCCCCCACATGAGATTGCGTCGCGACTGCCACCATCGGAGGGGGGTAGGGACGTCTCCCGGGAGCTGCAGTCGGAGTGTCTGTTCGTCTCGCAGGGGGTCGAAAATTTCGGACGAACCAGTGTTGAAGAGGTCTTGCTCTCAGCCTGGCGAGATATGTCACAGCGGTCGTCGCAGCCATGTAGCCCAAGAGCTGCTGGACCTTTTCGCAGATAACGTCGGGGCCTACGAGCGTGAGCGGCGGCCCGGGTCAAAGTTTGTGCTCGAGACTCTGGTAGGTACGCCCTGGCGGAGGTCAGTCGAGCGTCGCCCCGATGAAGTCCAAGATCCTCGCCGGCTCGAGGTGGGACTTCTTCGGGTTAATCGTAGACCAAGGCGGGTCAGGAGTGACAACGTCATGTGGGGGGGTCGTGGTAAAGTCTCTGTTTGCGGCCCCCACCAACAGCCAATCGTTTGAGGTAGGGGAAGACGGAAGCGCCCTTCGTCCGCAGGTAGGGTCCCCCGGGGCCATGCCCTTGGTTTAAGCCCTTGGGGCAGTCGGGGAGTCCGAACGGCAGCACCTTGTACTGGTAACAGGTGTCGTCGACTGCGAAGCGGGGGTACCGTCTGTGCTGCGGGCGAATGGCGATATGGAAGTATGCGTCTCGGAGATCGATGGAGGCGAACCAGTCCCCTCGATGTAGGAAGGGTAGGATCGAGGGTTGTGACCATCTTGAACCTTTTGGGGCGGATGTAGTAGTTCACCCCTCTGAGGTCTAGGATCGGCCTGAGGGTACCGTCGGCTTTCGGTACCGTGAAGTACCTGGAGAAGAAGCCGGTGGTCTTGGCCTCTTGGGGGAGCCGCTCGATCGCCCCTTTCTGGAGGAGGGATTGGATCTTTCCAGGAGGGCCGGACTCGACGGCGTGGAGTAATAAACGCCGCGGGGAGGAAATTTGAGAAACTCGATGGCGTAGCCAAGACGGACGAGGGAAAAGACCCAAGAGTCCGTAGTGACATACTGCCACTCCGCTAGGTGTCGAGCGGGGTCGGTCGGCCCGAGCGCTGATGGTAGGCTGAAGAGTGGGTATTGGCGGGTCCTGCCAGGCACAAAAAACCGAGACTTTGTCTCGGGGGAAACTTCTTCGACGAAGGCGGGGGGCCCCTAATCGTGCGTCTGGCCGATGAGCCGGGGGCGGTCCGACTTCCAGACTGGGCCGAACGCTGGAACGACGAGGTGGAAGATCGTCGCCAGGTTTCGGAAGGTGGAGGCCCTGCGGGTCTGCGTGGCCGGCTGCAGCCCGATCTTTTTTGCGGTCAGTCTCGCCTTGACGAGTTGCCAAAGCTTCGTTGTGGACGAATTGAAAAGGCCTTCACCGTCGAAAGGGGGGAAATTTTTAAACCTCCTTCTGGTGTCCTCCTGGATGTCGGCCGGTCGAAGCCAAGCATGGCGGCGGAGGGCCCCGGTCCCCCCATGACCCGGGAGGGATTCCACTGCGTGCCCGGGGGGAGGCCATTGGTGCCGAGCGATGGGATGCCTCATTGAAGATCACGGAGGAGGCTTGGCGGATGTCCTCCGGTACCGCTTCCATCGCTGGTTGCAGGCGATCGAGCACCTTCTTGGTTGCCGCGAGGCAAGCCTTTTTGGACAGCCTGATCTGCAAGGAGGCAGCCGAATAGAACCTCCTTGCGTAGGCGTCCAACTTCCTGCCCTCTTTGTCCGGCGGGGTGTGTGTTGCCTCCGGAGCCTTTCGTCTGCGCGGACTCGACGACCACAGATTTTGGTGCAGGGTATTAAATAATAACCGGCGTTATCCTTCTGCACCCCGTAGAGGTGTTCTAACCGCTCGGGATCGCTAGCCGGGGCCCGGGCTATCCCAGGCGGCCTTCCCAGTTGGATCCCGAGGGAGGAGAGGCAGCGGGGCCGTGGAAAGGCGCTTTTCCTCGAAAACGGAGAAGGCTATCGTCATCCTCCGGCTCCGCATCGGCGATCTTAAGGCCGAGGGTAGTGGCCATGCGGAGCAGCATCGCAGAGAACTGGTGGCGTCCTCACAGAATTGGGGTGGGCCCCCAATCCCAACGGAGGAGACTCCTGGGAGGCCGCCTCGACCCTAGACTCCGCACTCGAGTCGTACGACTCCGAGCTCGGTGAGTCCTCTTTGCCGCTCGCTCTCCGGCTCCTTCGTAGTCGCCGCAGGTGTTGCCTTTCCCAGGCTTCTCCGCAGCCGGGGCGGT